>JASJUZ010000726.1:0-106508 GCA_037159825.1 Tupiocoris notatus | reverse complement strand
TAGGAACAGGTCTTTGCGGTAAAAATAAAGCGGTTCAGACTCGTTTTTCGCAGCGGAAATTTCGCATAGTGTTTGTGGTGCTGGCAACCGATACATCTTCGAAAAAGGGAACCCACTTCGTGCCTCGGCGGGACCGCTATTGAAGGAATTCGGTAATAGGTCTGAATTGGCGAAATCATTGAAGATCGGTTCGGTGGAAAAATCGACGGCGAGTTGCCTGCCCCTACTTTGCTTCCGGCGACCTGGTGGGAGTGTGGGTCAAGGCCACCCAAGGCGAACGGATCCGTAAGTCTCCCACTACTCTTTTGACACCTATAATACAGAATCACAGCCGGTGACCTGCACGAGCATCTTATCTGTCGAACTCTGTAGCGTCTTGTCGGTTGCTCGTGGGAGCTTGTCAGTTGTCACTGATTCCCGAGTAAAGGCTGCGCTCCTGTCTCCGCATAGTGCGCCGGCACGGCGATTTGCTAAATGCAGCAAAATATTGTCCAATTTCTGCAGAGCCGCTCTAACAATCAGTCTACTCCAGATAGAAATAACTCGCCCTCTTCATCCAAGCGAACAAGGAGTTCTCCCGAAAGTAACATTAGTCGGGGAAAGAAGCCTAATATAATGAGCCCCGACCAGAAGCTATTGGAAGCCATGAGTAAAATGATGGACGACAAATTGGACCGACTCCCTACTAAGGAGGATTTCGCGAGTCTGCGGGATGAAATTAAAGGGCTACGGGAAGAAAATAAAGTGATTAGGGAGGAAATAAATGAAATGAAGATAGCCGCCCGGCACACAGAACGCCGAATGGAAATATTGGAAACCCAATTGTGCCGAAACAACTTGGTTCTGAGGGGATTAAACTTCCAACCGAACGCCGACCTCTTCCAAGTAGTCAGGAATTTTTTCACCGATGTGTTGGGGGTGACTAAGGAAATTCCGATCGAATTCGTACGGCGGATCGGCCCTAGATCGGAAGGGGGCGGACTGGTGATCGTGGGACTCCTCTCATCGCAAGATAAGTGGCAGCTAATAAGGGCTGCACCTCGCTTAAACGGGACTGGATACGGCGTAACACAAGACTTTCCTTTCTCCGTACGCCAACGGAGGTCCAAGCTTCTGCGCATCCGTGCGGAGATTCGGAAATGTAAACCTAATTTGGTCAGCAGACTTCGAACGGATCAGCTGATCGTCGGGAACGTGGTGTATCGCTGGGACAGCGAAGCTGGTCTGCGCGCCGGAGATTCGAACGGCGTAGTCAGGGAAATAGCGGGGGTCGACATTTCGGCAGTCATGGCGTCACTGAGGAAGGAGACGGCACGCGGCGCGGGCCCAATTCTGCCGAGTGTGGTCTCGGCCAAGGCATGAGATGAGGAGGTCTGCCGGGATGCATCACACGGAAGCGCCGAGCTGATTCTGCCCTGCTTACAGAACTTTAATTTTCTCGTGTATAATATAGGTGGCCTTGCGAGCAAGAGAGGTGATAACTCCTTCTTCGAATTTATTAATCAATATAATGTTATAATATTAATCGAAACACATGTTCCTCAAGAGAATACTGCTACTTACACCAATTTATTTGTAGAATTCAATTTGTTATGGATACCAGCTAAAAGAAATAGTAATTTTGGGAGGGCCAGTGGAGGAATGCTACTTGGGATTAAATTGGGCAGCAAACTGGCTGAGTTTCATAAGTTGGAGAATAGAAATGTGATTAAGGTCCGAGCATGCGGGCAGTCAGTCATTTTGGTGCCGTGTTACATAAATTGTAATAGCTGGGATTATGATTTCACCGAGCTTAGTAATTTGATGGAAAGAAACCCCGAGCTTGGGTACTTGCTGGCAGGAGATTGTAATGTGCGTATTGCATCAGCTCAAGATCTGTCTGAATTAAACGCCATCAACGGAGAAGGCTTTTCTTTGACTCGTAGTTCGAAGGATTTAACATTGAATGCTCGTGGTCGTAGATTTTTAGAATTCTGTTCTGATTTGGGGCTAGTTATTTTGAATGGTCGGTCACCGAGTGACAGGGAGGGAAATTTAACATATGTTTCGGGATCCGGCGCGTCGGTGTGCGACTTGGTATGCGTCTCTCTGCAGGTGCTGCCATGCATATCGGACTTCTGGGTTGGCGAGGAATTATTTTCAGATGGTCACATGCCGATTTCGTTTTCTGTGCCCGTGGTCGGCGGTCGGCAGCCGTCCCCGCTGCTGCCTCGATTGAGATGGAGCCCGAAGATCGGACCGGCCTATAAAAGGCGGCTAGCGGATGCGGTGATTGCTGCGGAAATGAGCTTTGAGAATGTGCACGACGCTGCGAACCGGATTGTAGACATGATGCGAACTGCGGGGACTTGGAATTTGAAGAGGGCAGATGGAAAAAGACTTTGGTTCGACTGGGATTGCGTGAGGAGTAGGGACCGATCTATGAACCTGCTCAGGCTGTTCCGGAAGACGGACTCCGAAATGGTTAAAAAGAAATACATAGAAGCTAATCAAGCCTACAGGAGCCTCCTAGTCACCAAGAAAAAGGAGTTCTTCTGTAACCTGGCGGACAAATTTAATAAGGCCCGGGATAGCGGGCAATTTTGGCGACTTGCCAAAATTTTCAAGACTCAGCCTGCTGGCCTGAGGGCTGAGATCGCGCCTGCTGATTGGGTTGAGCATTTCCGCAATCTGCTGAACCCCTGCGTGAGCATGAGTATGGAGCCGTGCTGTCGGCCTACGGTCAATGTGGAGACTCTGGATCGCCCGTTTTCAATGCCGGAACTGAACGGTGTGCTTGGCTCGGTGAAAGACCATAGAGCTCCGGGTGGCGATGGGGTCCCTTTCGAATTTTTTAAAAACTCCCCCCAGGAGTTCAGGGGACTGCTGCTGAACTTTTTCAACCATATTCTGAGGGTGGGAGTGATCCCGGAGCTGTTCAAGGAATCCCTGATTTTTCCTATTTTCAAAAAGGGTGACCCCACGGATACTTCCAACTACAGAGGCCTGTCATTCATCAGTTGTATGGGCAAGATATTTTCGTGCTTGCTGGCCAATCGGTTGACTACCTTCGTGGAGGGAAACAACATTCTAAAGGAGTGCCAGACGGGATTCCGCCGTGGTTATTCGACCGTCGACGCAATCTTTGTCCTGACATCGACAATCGCCCTGAAACTTGCCCGGCCTCGTAACAAAGTCTACGGATTCTTTGTGGATCTTAGAGCTGCATTTGATCGGGTGAACAGAGGACATCTTTTCTGCAAGATGCTCTCGCTGGGGATCTCGTCCAGGTTTGTCTGCGCCCTGCAGAGCCTGTATGATGGGTCGACTTCATCGGTTTGGCTGCGGGGGGAGAGATCAGAGTCGTTTGGGGTTGGCAGTGGAGTGAAGCAGGGTTGCCCCTTGAGCCCGATTCTCTTCTCTCTGTTCATTAATGATTTTGCCGATGAACTGGAACATGGCGTGTTGGTGGGCGGGTGCCTGGTGAGAGTGCTGCTCTATGCGGACGATTTGGTAATCCTGGCTGACAGCCCCGTGCGAATGCAAAGGAACATTGAGGCATTGAGTGCTTATTGCACCCGTTGGGGGCTGAGCCTTAACCTCGAGAAGTCAAAGCTTATGATCTTCCAGAACGGGGGCCGGAGGCGGCGCTCAGAGAAATGGCACTTCAGGGGGGAACCAGTCGAAATCGTGAGAGAGTACACATACCTGGGGGTCACTCTCTCGCCGGGGCTGTCGTACATGAGTCATGCAAGGAAGAGGGGTGTAGCAGCTAGGGCAGCCATGAATTTCGTCTGGGGGAAAGCATTTTCGGGCCCATCAGTCCCTGTATCGGCAAAGCTGAAGATCTTCAACTCGGTGGTGAGGGCGATTCTCTGCTACGCCTCCCAGGTTTGGGGGTGCCAGGAGTACGCGGTGATCGAGGCGGTCCAGTTGCAGTTTGTTCGACGCCTGTTCCATCTGCCGCGCTGCTCGCCGGGCTATATCATGCACCTGGAGACTGAACTCGACACGTTGTCGACATACACACTGCGAACGCACTTGGACTACCTCATCAAAGTCGCCAGGATGCCTGCCACGAGGCTTCCCAGAATTGTGGCTGAGGAGGTCATCCGTGGAGGGATAGGTTGGGCTCGGGGGTGGGCGGAGCGTGCGGCCGAGTGTGGGCTGCCGAACAGTCTTCCTGCGCTCGATTGGGCAGTGATGGCGGGGGATGCCGAGCGATTCATCGGCGCCCTCAGGGCTGCCCGGAGGTCGGAGTTTTCACGCAGAGCGGAAGTGTCCGAATCGTTTACGCTGTATCGTGAGCTGGATCCCAGGATCAAATGCGCCGGCCTCGCTGCTGGGAGGGACATGGACCTGTTTGTGGTGAGATGGGCTTTTAAGATTCGAGCGGAGCTGCTCAGCCTGAATGGCAGACCACATTCCAGCATGGCGAGGGACGAGTGCCCGCTGTGCAACCGCAGGGAGCGTGAGGATTTATTCCATTTCCTCTGCATTTGTCCGGCTCTGGGGGAATTCAGGGCGCGGGTGTTTGGCGCAGTGCAGATCGGTCGAGACGCGGCAATCAGCATCTTGAATGGGCCAAACTGGGAGCCATTGGCGCGGTACGCTCGGCTATCTTGGCGGTATAGGTGCTTTATGGTAAAGGAGTTTAATTTTGACATGTAAAAAAAAAAAAAAAAAAAAAAAAAAAAAAAAAAAAAAAAAAAAAAATAATAATAATAATAATAATAATGATATTAGTGATGATAATAATAAAAAATAGATTCCCTCCTTCAATATGTCGTGCTCTCCCTGCGTTTCGTGGACCGAACCCCGGCAGACGGTTAATTAAACCATGCCGTATGATGTTTATTGATGTTTGATTTTGTAATGTTTACATTCTGTGATATATTTTCCTAAATAAACGTTTTTCTTCTTCTTCTTCTTCTTCTTCTGCACCTTCTTCTGGTGAACATAAGAAAACACGAATTTTGCTCCGCCTCAAAAGAGAGAGAGAGAGAGAGATAGAGATGTATATTTTTATCAAACAACAAACATTATAATGATTGTACATAAACTCTGGCAATTTTCTTTTACAAAAATAGGTATTTATTGTATTATTTATTGTATTTATAAAGTATTTATTGTGTTTATTTATTCTAAAAAATACCCTTAAAATTGAGTTCGCGATTTGGCTAATGAATTGAGCCATTGTCAGACCACGATTGATTTTTGATGAAAATTTCAAGAATTTAGCCTTTATAGTTTCGTGAGAAAAGTGTTGACGGCGGACGGACGGATTTTTTTAATTGGATATTCGGATTCTACGTGCCTTGAAATGTAAAACATCAAATTTTGAGGAGTTAGAAAAAAAATTTTCTCGGGTGATTACAACGGTTTATTATTAATAATAAACCAAAATTTTTTCCGTCAACACTTTTCTGACGAGACAATAAAAGCTAAGTTCTTGAAATGTACACCAAAAATTAATCTTGGCCTTACAACGGCGCAATTCTGTAACCAAATCGCTACCTCAATTTTAATGGTAATTTTGGAGGGGCTTTTAAGGGATTTTCCAACGTTTTCCAGAAAGATGTGTATTTGCAATCAACTTTTATATATTTCTGGACGCTGAATCGAATGAAACCATCATCGCGGGGTCGATACTCGATTTACCGTTGCTTTTGTGTTGAATTTGGAGATTTTCAGAAATTTGGCATGACGGTAACTCGAAAGTTCTTGGCGCTATAAAAATCGTACTATACTCGTTGGAATGTTCGTCGCTCTCATCAGCTGTACCGTTCGCAGCGTTTTTCCTTGGGCGATTACACTGGTATGTTATCGAATGATGAACCAAAATTACCGAAATCCCGACTAGGGATTTGCAGGAATTTATTTTTCGCATTACGTCTTCGTAACTCGTGCCATTGAAGAGCCACTCACAGCTAACGTATGCTAGCTCGGGCTTAAATCCCGTACAGGAAAACCGGTCACGTTGTTGCGAGTTAAAATAATAAGCACTCGATGTTCTATTATGTTCCCTTTGTGGCTCGAGTGCCTACGATTATTGACGCCCTTTCGACACTATAGGGTGCGAAAATGCCCGAATGCCCTTAACAACCAGGCCGACGCCTTGGTCGCGTGACATCTGTAAACAATCGAGGGTCACAGACGAAGATGGGGAGCGATTTTTGAATGAAATTTAAACCTACGTTCATCGAGTGCTCCCTTTCCGGCCGCAATGCCTTGTTCCTCCTTCCATAACACGACACGAACCCCTTGAGAACTTAAAACTCCGAATTCGATTGTCCCCGGCTTGTGAGGCTCATTTTAAAATAATCCCGTATCTGCAACGTGCCGAAGGGCGTTCTAGCGGAAAGTGGTTTTCTGGTTTTTCAAACAGGCAAAGGGTTAAAGCGGCTCGGCGCTGACTTTGTCTAAACAAAACGCGGAAACAGCGTTCCCTTGGTGTCGCCGCGATTTCGATTTGATTTTCAAGAGAGCGAAAGAGAGAGGAACGATTTGTTTACTTTCCCAGCGCGTGAGAAAGCGAGAATGGCGTAGTGGGAAAGGTTTAATAAACGTGTCCGTCGTTGATGAAGCGACAAACTCTGCTTAGCTATTTAATTTAAACTCGACGCGAGGGAGAAATGTTTTTTCACCTATAGACGATCGTCACTTTTGACGCTGCTGGTTAGGAAAAAATAAAATCCGAGGGAAACTCGATCAAAACACTTGTATTTCAGCGTCATCAGGTAAAAAAAGTACTAAATTATTGTACGGTGGTTTATTATTCCTTTGCTTCAATCATTATTTAGGGAAGTCTAGGGGAGAAGAAGAGATATTAAATAATCGACTAAGACTATCAGATTTGATAACTATAAAGTAAACTCCTAGGCAAAATCCTAACCCACTCTCAAAATTTGATGTTTTCCGTTTCAAGTTTCTAGGCATTTTAATTGTTTTTTTAACCGGTGCAAATAATGATTGTGGGTTATTATTCTTTTGCGTCAATAATGATCTAAGAAGACCATCCATTTGTGATTATTAATTGTCCGAACATTCGTAACCGTTTCCAGCTAATAAATTGATAACAATAATCGGAAACTCCTTAGCAACTATTGTAATAATTTAATAATTTTTATTTGTCTTAATTTTCAAATTAAATGCTAAATTTTTCGCCTAACAGTATAAAATTGTCAATGCGGATTGTCTTCCTCTCAAAACCCCTTAAAATTGAGATAGCGATTTTGATGAGCCATCGTTCGCCCAAGAATAATTCTTGGTGAAAATGTCAAGAATGGAGTTATTGAAGTTTTATCTGAAAAGTAATGACAGCGGAAAGACAGCATTTTTTTTTTTTTTTTAATACTTGGATTTAACAAGCCTTGTCGCGTGAAACATTGCATTTGGAAGATTATAATTATTTTTCTTGGGCGATCATAATGATTTACTAGTGAACCCTAATTCTGTTTGCCCTTCAACATTTTTCAAAGGAAACTATAAAACAGCGAAATTCTTGAAGTGCTCACCTAAAATCAATCTTGGTCTGACAGTAACTCAATTTTCTAATCACATCGCTACCTCAATTTTACGGTTTTTTTTGTGGGGGAGGGGGAGAAAATGGGTATTTCCCCACTTTTTTCAGACAAGTGTGTATTTAATTTCTATCGATTTTCGACGCTGAATCGAATGATACAATAACGAGATCGTTAGCATTAACGTTCTTCGAATCATTGCAGTTTTATAGAGATTTTTAGGTTTTGCGCAACTTTTTTCAATCTAATAATATTAATCGAGCATTCACTGGGCTATAAAAATCAAAAACATTCTTTATAAGATTTTTCAGACACTCTTATCTATAATATTGCACGGCTGGAACTTTTATTACAGTGACATCTATAGTTGTTTACACTTCCATGAATTACCGCTGGAAATCAAATCGTGCAGAAGAATCTTTCAAAAACCGTCGGCAATTTATACGAGGTATCGTCACAAAGTTGGCCAACATTAGTCACCTCGGTTGGGTCTTGTGGGAAGCTGAGATCTCCGAAATGCGCCATCAGCCGGAAGAGGGTGCAGATGGAGGAGATAATGCTCGGCGAATCCACAGCCGCCTCCTTGACTAAATATTACGTCGCTCGAAGTGAGTATCCATCACACCTATTCTTCCGTCGCCTCGCACCGACCGCACTCCATTTGCTATAGCTGCCATTTGTCGCACCCGGCGGCTTTCAGTGGCGTTAATGGAGTCGGTGCCTTCGCTACATTCATTAGGCGGCCCGCATTCAATTTATCATAAGCGCACACCTCGTGGAAGTTACGTGTTTGCGAGGCTTAACCTTCGAATTCGAGAGTACATCTCATTCGATAGGCCTGATTTTTAGCGGGGTAAATTAATAAGCTATTTTCTCCCGCAGTTTTGCCCAGAAATATCGATTGTATTAATAGTGAAATTAAGTGATGTAGATGGGAAACCATGTAGTTATGGGAAAATTAATTTAGTTGATAATTTTGATTTTTCTTAATTTTTAAATTAAGGAAAATTCTTCACCTGACGGTAAAATTGAAGAGTGTTTGACGACCATTCCGACGAGTAGAGAACGATTTTCATACAATGAAATTTATGAATCGTATTAATATTGAAATTGAGTGATGTAGATGGGAAACCTTTTAGTTATGGGAAAATTAATTGATAATTTGGATTTTTCTTAATTTTCAAATTAAAAGCTAAATTCTTCACCTGACGGTACAATTGGAGAGTGTTTGACGACCATTCCGACGAGTAGAGAACGATTTTCATAGCTCCGACAATTCTCGAGTTTTGCGAAATAGTGAACCAAATTTCCGAATATCTCGCTAATTGTATACGGAAGCTGCGATACCTGGAGAACAATTAAAACTATCAACCCCGCGATGGTCTCATTGGAATCAGCTTCCAAAGTCTATAGAATTTGATATCAAATTCACCGTAATTCCCATGACGAGCAGTGACAGCGGACGTTTTTTTGAAAAAGACGCGTATTTTTTCATACATGTAGGAACTCATACACAAAAGATGAGATGTCCGGAATTATTTTGGCATCGACGATAAGAATCCTGATATAGGCATCATAGCCCTTTTTATCGTCGAAAATGGCGAATTTCTTATAGCATCAATATCACTCGCATTCCATATCGTATCAAAAGGGGTAAGTAATAATGTCGATCTCGGCTTGAATGAGGTGCTATAGTTCTCTTTTCAAAAAAGACTTAAGCCATACAGCGCTTTCTGAAGGGCGCTCAATCGATAAATTCCGTCCGCTTCATCATTTTCAAAAAGAGACTTCCCATTCAACGTTCAATTTTGTTTGGCTCGGTAACGGCTAAGTACCGAGGGGATACAGGGGCTGAAAAGAGCGACTCCGCTGCGAAGGGTGAAACGGAGATGGAAAACGGGAGTTTCCGAGTGAGGAAGTGAGACGGTCTGAGGCCAACAACGTGTGAAATAACGGGATTACATCGAGGGAACCGTGAAATAAACCTTAGTGCTCGACGAAACGAGTTGTGTACGATGCCTGGAAAACGAGGAGGAAAACCGAACCCTTGGAAATTAATTCGGCGTTTCCTTCGGTAGTTTTCCTACAGACCGCGTTTGCCTTTTAACGCTTTTCCGCTCCAACCGAAGGCGCTTTTCAAAAGCCGAACACCCCTAAGCCACAATAGTAAAGGCCTCGGGGGGAAAATTTGGATAGAAGAAAAAATTGCTGGGAAATAAATAAGCGATAGGAATAAAGCGAACTGCTTTTCGTTTAGGTAAGTTTCTACAGTAAATGCTGACACTGCGAATGAGTTGAATTTTGTGTCTTCTACTAGTGAGTAAAGTGAGTAAGGATAAAAATCAGTTGCCGCAGAAACGTACAGAAAAAAAAAAAAAAAAAAAAAAAAAAAACACAGTATTTTGTTCTTGTTAGCGTTCAAATAATATATGGCATTTTTGTGGGGTTGTAGAAAATTTACTTCAGAAAACCTTAGAGCGCTTTTACAATGGTAGTATCGCGCTTTATCAAAAATCCACTGACAAATTTTGTTCATCAGAGGGTGAAGCTTACTAAAAATTATGTAAGAAGGGGCATTTTTGCATATTATGTGTTCAGCTTTTACGACTTTAACATTGGAAAGTCGCCAATTTCCGGAACAGTTCCGTTCCGGAACCAGTTCCGGAACCAGTTCCGTTCCGGAACCAGTTCCGTTCCGGAACCAGTTCCGTTCCGGAACCAGTTCCGTTCCGGAACCAGTTCCGTTCCGGAACCAGTTCCGTTCCGGAACCAGTTCCGGAACCAGTTCCGTTCCGGAACCAGTTCCGTTCCGGAACCGGTTCCGTTCCGGAACCAGTTCCGTTCCGGAACCAGTTCCGGAACCAGTTCCGTTCCGGAACCAGTTCCGGAACCAGTTCCGTTCCGGAACCAGTTCCGTTCCGGAACCAGTTCCGTTCCGGAACCAGTTCCGGAACCAGTTCCGTTCCGGAACCAGTTCCGTTCCGGAACCAGTTCCGGAACCAGTTCCGTTCCGGAACCAGTTCCGTTCCGGAACCAGTTCCGGAACCAGTTCCGTTCCGGAACCAGTTCCGGATTATAGGATTTATATTTTATAATTAATACTTTGTTATTATTTTTATCTTAATTTATAGGAATTTATATTTATAATATGTGGTTTACTTTGCTTCAATTACGCTTTAAGAAAACCATCCGTTTGTATAACCGTATAATATGGTTCTCAAGTAATTGCAGCTATTGTGTTTTTGATTTTTCGAGATTTTCAGAACTTTGTCTCAATGGTATAACTCGAGAATGTTTAGAGCAACAGAAATCGTCCTATAATCGTTGGAATGGTCGTCAGACACTCTCTTCATCAGTGCTGTAAGGCGAACTATTGAATTTTTAATTTGAAAATTAAGAAAAATAAAAATAATTGGATTCACCATAGTTGCAACGTGATTTTCAGTTATAGTTAGCAATCTGTTAGGTAGAAACGCTCACAAATGTTCGGAATATAGTTACTCTATTACAAATTACACTAAAACTATTACAAATGGGGGGTTTTTTAAAATGATAATTGAAGAAAAGGAATAATAAACCACAGTAGCACATTCATTTGAAGGTTTTATAATTTTTTAATTTTAATTTTAATTTTTTTATACCTATATTCACAGTTGCAGTAATTCCTTGCCTTGCTCTTGGCAGATTAATTTTCAACTCGCAATATATTTTTATACTAAAGATCTCCCCCATCTGAACATAATTGCAAGATCTCGACGGTGTCATATGTCTCCTCAATAATGTAAAACGTCCTGCAACGCTCTGTATTCTCGCTCGGCTGCTCTTATTGTATCTTTCACGTCCATTTGCCGAAAGAAGAGCAAAGAAGGCAGGAAGGGAAAAGAAATCGTCAGGGCGAGATGATTGGTGACGGAGCTTCGCAAGTTTTCCCGTTGTGAGTTCCCCTTTCCCGTACGAGGACATGTGGCCCAAGTCCCACACTCAACGCTGACTTACGACCCCAATTTGTTAGGCTAGCTCAGAGCGGAGTCCTTGAGCTTTACGTTGGCAGCGAAACCTTTCGCAAATCCCCAATAATAAATTAGCATTTAAACCTCGAGGGGCTTCGCGCCTTTTTTCTTTTCCAACTTACTTCACCGTGAACCATCTAGAGCGGAGCGCTTTGTCTACGCGATCTGTGAAACGAGGACGCGTGAATAGGTTGCCATTAATTCAGAAGTAGTAGGATAGAAACTGGTGTGAGAGATCTGAGGTAATTTTAGTTTTTGAACATTAAAGCGAGTCATTTAGCACAAAACGGAGGCATACCTCAACATATAGTATTGCTCAAAAAATGTAAAGCTCCTGTTGACAATGACAATCTTAAGATTTCAAGATTTCCCTTCAAACTGAAGATATTCAAGAATTTCTCAGGCCCCTAGATCTAGAGGATTTTTTTAGGGGGGAAACTTAGAGGGAAAGAATATCAAGGGAATTTTTCGGGAGGTTTTATTTTTACGCCAGGCATTTTTGGTTTATTATTCAATAATAAACCATTGTAATCGCCCAAGGAAAAAAATTTTATAACCCCCTCCTCAAAATTTGATGTTTTACGTTTCAAGGCATGTAGAATCCGAATATCCAATAAAAAAAATTCTGTCTGTCCGCCGTACGCCGTCAACACTTTTCCGGCCAAACCATAATAGCTACATTCTTGAAATTTTCACCAAAAATCAATCTCGGTCCTACGACGGCCCAATTCTTGAACCAACTTTCTAGCTCAATTTAAGGGTATTTTTGGGGGGTTATGAGGGGGAGAAAATTCATATTTTCCACGGTTTTTCAGAAAAATGTGTACGAGGTATCAAATTATATAGATTTTTTGACGCTGAATCGAATGAGACCATCGCGGGGTCGATAGCTCCATTGGTTCTCGAGTTATCACAGCTTTTGTGCCGAATTTGGGAGATTTTCAGAAATTTGACATGAGGGTATAACTCGAGAGTTCTTGGAGCTATAAAAATCGTTCTATACTCATTGGAATGGTCTCTCCAGCTGTACCGTTAGGCAAAAAATTTAATTTTTAATTAGGAAATTAAGAAAAATAAAATTGAATAAAATTACAATAGTTGCTACGGAGTTTTCCCCCATAGTTACAATCTGTTTTTCGGTGGGATTGTTCCGAAATGTTCGAAATAATTACTATCACAAATGGATAGTCTTTCTAAATCAATATTGAAGCGAAGGAATAATAAACCACTGTACAATCATTTGCAGCGTTTTTAGATTTTTTTAAAGGAATTTTAATTATTTGGAGGTACTACAGTTGCGTATTGTTAGAACTGGTTCAGAAGCCAACATACCACCATGGCTACCATGGAAGATATCCAGGACGTATTAAGAGGGGAGCGACTTCAACCAGGTTAACCTGATTAACCTAAAAGCAGAGTTTTTGATTGTTAGGCCTACTCTAAGGGTAGGACAAATATTCATGATCAAAGCCCCCCAGGCTGCTTCTTTATGAAGCAACATCAGGTCAACTTTACGTTCTCCTGGATATTTTTTGCGGATTAGCAGAGTTTAGGGATTTTTTCTGCAAATTAGGGGATTTTGGGGGATTTTTCGACTTGATTTAGAGGGATTTCCAGAAAGGCACTTGGCAACACTGCTTCTGTGCACCGTCATCCAGAGCTTCTCCATTTCCGTGGATTAGGTGGCATCCAAGCTCTATGGACTTGACATTCATAAGGGTTCCGCTCCTGAAGGGATGTTGTAACGCACTGGTGCTGCTTGTATCTATCATCTTCAGCTCTCCTCTCGATCGGTAGACGTATGTTTCCAATTCGGCAGAGGATACATTGTGCCTGTGCTTCGTTATCGTCCATTTCTTAAGTTGTCAACCATCCCAAAGGTGTTCGGACTGTTGTGGACATCATGATGTTTTGGCCTGTTCCGAGCCCTGCGCAACACGGGGTTTTCTCTGGTCGTTCAGTCCTAGCAAACATCACTGCTTTCATGAGTTCGCAGTCAGTGCCTCAGAGAGTGGGAGCAGGTGGATGCAGTTCATACGGATTTCAGCAAGGCGTTTGACCGAGTAAATATATTTTTACTGGTTTTGAAGCTTGAAGCTCTTGGATTCACTGAGCCGGCATTGTTGTCGATATTCTCGTATCTGAGTATGCGAAAGTTGATCGTCGCTAATGGTCGTCCACATTGCTTCGCAGCATCGTTGGGCGTTCCACAGGGATCTAAAAAATTGAACTTTGAACTAAATGTGTTTTGCCAGATTCTTCTTCTTTGACAAGCCTAAAAATTGTCAGCAGCTAGCTACCGTATATGTTTATCGTCAAAGCAAAAATGCATTATCGACACGATCCGTCCCTGTTATAATTATCTATCAGAATAGTCCGACTTGTCAAAACAAGCGTCGATCATTTTGACTCCTGATCATGTCAGTCCAAGATTCCCTGCTCGAATTTCACTTCGATTTTAGTGTCATAGTGATTGCCATTTCCACAGAAAAAGCGAAAGAAGAAATGGCTCGAAAGCTCAGTCGGAGGGAAACCGCAAGCAAGAAAGAGAGTGTAATGACAAGAGAGGGAGAGCTAGGTGACGTGAGAGGGAGCAGTGGGAGTCAAGAGGATGTATAGGGAGCTAGGAGGGATCAGGTGCTCGCTCCCACGGGCTGGGGCGTAGATAATCAATTAATGAGCGAAAGAGGCGCACAAGACGAGGATCCGAGGGCGGGGTATGGACCATCAAGGTGTTTCCCTGCGGCAGAGCCAGAAGGTTCCCTGCCACCCTCTTTGCCACGACTAAATACTCACCGACGGCGAAACCTCACTCAAGATAGCGAGCGAGAGATGCCCTCATCGCAGAGAAGTGAAGATATCTTGTCATGTCACTCGGTCTATATTAATTCGACTGATTTCCCCGCGAATCTTTATTCGACCGATTTTTGAAATACGACCAAAAATGCAAGAAAGCTCAGTAAAACCAAAAAGCAGGCGTGAGAGAATGTTGGAAAATTCATAGTAAAACTTTCAGCGCGGAAGTATTGTGTGTGATTGGAATGACACAATCACCTCCGCCAACTGCGTGTAAAATGTTGACAATAAATTACACCCAATGTTTACTTCTCGTGTATACCTCTTCCACTGCAAATCATGCTTACTTTCAATGAAGAATAGACCAATAGAAGAACAAACAAAATCACCCGTACTTTGGCCAGGAATTCCTTATTGCTCTTATTATGACTCAATTCCTTTTGAAAATCGGCAAGGGAATCCTGATCAACTTTTTCCTACTGCCACTTCCCTCAAAACCATTACATGAAGGAATTTGTTTTCGAGTCTGATTTAGAGCATTGTGCTCTTTAATTTCTCCCTACGTACGCTTCAGAACACGGCTGAGTTAGAAAAACCCACGCAGGCAGCATTTTGGTGAATCGTGACTCAACCTTGCATCTCAGAACAGTAATGTGCTTTCTCAAATACAAATCGCACATATCGTTTTCGTGCATATCTACCTCAAAATGTGAAGCTTCATTTCCTTGGCCTTCCGCCGGTTTCCCACGGATGACGAGACAAGATAATTCCCCGCTTTTCCTTGCTGGACCTTATTTTTCCCATTTTCCAACGTTCGGGAGGCAGCGTCTGACAGTCGGCGAGTTGGGAAATGGACTCAACCGAGTGAGGTAGGCTACGTCACGTCATATCACTTCGTCATCTTCCTTTTCACGCCATTACAACGCGTTCTGTTGAACTAGATTACTCCCTGAGTGTATTTTCTCCTACGTCACCTTGCCATGAAACCGATGGTCAGCATGATAGGTGCTCCGGCTGACCACTCAACTACACGATAAATTCCCATCTTCTGGGTGCGAACTTGTAAATATGATATTCCTGCTTTTCATCTCTCGACGTTATTTCTCTTCCTCTGCGTGACGGTATATTTCCTTCCGACAGCCGATCCGGTAAGTGAATATTCTAAAGAACCACGATATTATTTGTTACACACTTTTCGAACGGAATTGTGGCCATTGAACTGCACATGCTGCATCGGCTTTCTTTTCCCTACTGATTTTGACGCGGCATTGTCAAATTTTCACCTGATGAATTCCTAGCATGTCCTGTCCTTCGAATTATTTTCACCTGGAAACTGAAACTCTTCACAGCAAATAGGAAGCAATGTCGGCCAAGAATATTCTAGGCTACGGACCCTATGGCTCCACGTCGCCCTGAGGATGCCCGAATGGGCGAAAGTGCTCGGCCAGCTAATAAAAAATTGGAGACTGAGTCGCCTGGTTTTTCTCCACCTCACAACCCCCGGACATCAAGAAATGCGACGAGAAGGAAAAATTAAGAATATTCTATGTACTGAAAATGCTTGAACTGGTTGAGTTGTCGGCAGAGGCGACGTTTGAACGGGTGGGATTGTCGTCGTAGTCGGAGCAGGGAAGGAACAATAGGAAAAAGCCGGAGAATGAGAAAGGAGAGCCACTTGTGCGAGAGTAGGTGCCTCTGCGTCTGTGGTCACACCTAGGCGTTGTGTTAACAGTGCGGGCTGCGATAGACGGAGATCCAGAATCAACATGGCGTGATGCTCTGCCGGACTCCGGGGATTAGAGATTCCCGAACCTCACTGCGATCCAACCTCGTTGGAGAGTTTCGCCCCCTTGCAGATATACGTGTGTACGAACACGCTCCTTTCACACCACCGCGCTCCATCTCCACAACCTACTCCTCGTATCTCAATATGCGGTGGCTTCAGAAACGCTGGTCCGCCTGTAGGGTATTGCTAGCTTAGAGGAGACGGCCGAGGATCTCAAACACTTCCCCTCGGACAAATTACACCGACTCCCATCTCTTGAGAAAACAAGGGACCCTCGTGCGAACCGTATCCCCCGCTCTGTAGATCCTTGGCAGATCCGTCAGCGATTACATCTCCTTTCACCATCTTCTCGACCTGAATCTTCCCATTCGATCCGCTATGGTCAGATAGGTCTACGACCATTGCTATAAGCAACCGCTCAATGCTGCCACTGGTCAAAGCGTTAATAGTGTTGTGAATAAAGCAACCGTGGGTAATCCTAATTTATCATTGCTTCAATAACAGACCACTCTCCATTTATTCACACTTATTACATATATTTCAGTTGAACTCCGCTTTAATCTATTTTCACTTCCGCTTTCCTTTCACTTTACTTTCACTTATGATCACATTACTTTCACTTTACTTTCACTTTACTGTCACTTTACTTTCTCTATACTTTCACCTTTTTTCACTTTACTTCTACCCTCTTCCACTTTATTTCCACTTTTCTTTCACTCCACTTTCACTTGACGTTCACTTCACTTTCACCTTACTTTCACTTTACATTCTCTTTAGTTTTACTGTTTTTTTTTTTTTCATTTTACTTTTACCTCACTTTAGTTCTCTTCATTTCCACTCCTCTTTTACATCACGTTTACTCCACCATTAAATCGACATCGTATGACGAATTATCGACTCACAGCTCTGCACCCGAAATGCTATCTGGCACTTTACTCCATCTTCACTTTTTATCATAACGCCCTTTGTCACGTGATGATTTACGCTGAATCTATTATTCCATCTAAGCGATCTTGCGATTTTCAAACGGTAGATAATACTCAGTCGTGGTTATCGTAGATCTACATTTCGATACATCGGATCGAGGGTGTGAAAATGACAACTGCGTGAACTCTAGACGTCGAACGTATTGGACGGTAGATGTCGATGCTGAAGTAGTTCGCAGAGCTTCGGTTCAATGCGAACCTAACCGTATCATAGCAAACAGGAGTGGCCACCTTTGGAGACGCCAACTCGAGTGTAAAGGCTCTGATGCTTCTCGTGTACAGTTTATGTCGCTATTGCCGCTAGACGGATGCGCTGTGACCCGAGGGCTGATACTGAAACAATAAGCGAACCCTTGCTATTGTTATCCAAGTTGCGAGCGACCCCTCTGATTCATTCGCACCTGAACGGCTCTGCTAACGGGCTTGCAATTTTTGTCCGATTGGGCCCATTGTCAAATGAACATAACCGCATCCTACGCATCGAGTGCACTCGATGTCGATGCAAGACATTTGCTCTTAGCAGAATATCCGCCATCCGGTAGAATGCGTTTGCATAGAAGATATTGCATTTCGAAAACACGAGTCTCCTGACGTGCTCCGCTTTTCGATGTTACGACGATGTTCTAATCTTTTGTTCAACTTACGACCCTACGCTATCACTGCCGAGTCTACTTATACCCTTATTTCGTAACAATTAGGCGGAAAATTTAATGGAAAGGAGTTCACTCATTAATAATTCAACAACAAACCATTTCTTTTGCACATGATGAACTTTGCAATACTTCCTCACAATTTTACTTATTATATTTGCGTTTATGAATTTTTCGGGAATAATTTTTGGTTCAACTTTTGCGCCAGATTAAAGGATTTTTTTTTTTTTTGTTGGATTTTTGTTAGTCACTAACAATAACCGTTGATTATCTACCTTTTATTTTTATAGCCCCCATTTTTATTTGACGTTTTACGTTTCAGGGCAAGTTGAATCCCAATGAGATTTTTCACCAAATATCATTCCAAGCCTGACATGGCCTAATTCTTTATTCAAACAGCTACGTTGATTATAAGGATATTTTTTTAGAATCTTTAGGAATTTGCTGTTGAATAGGCCGTATGACATGTGAAATGGTTGTCCATTAAACGTGATTTATTAGTTTATATTTCATTTTATAATTTGAAAGAAATTATTATATTTGTTTTATTAGATTGATAGCAATTCCAAGTCGCAATTTTCTCAGTCAGTCCGTCATGTATCAGCGAGACGTTCTTTGTAAAAACAATTTCGCCCATAAATCCCCATAAAAATAGTACCAATTGATTATTATCTGTTACTGACAACTTGAAATTAATTAATATCGCTTTACTTAAATTCCTTGTCCAATCAAAGTTGATAATCTGCCCTTTCAAAATCGCTCTAAGCGTTATGACAAAAAACTGATCGACTCTATGATTTTAAACCGGTGAAATTCGATTACGACAGTATCATTCGTGCGTAGAGTAACTCTTGGGGATGCGGATGACTCAGAAAAACAGACAACTGTAAGGGACGTGAACATGAGAAAGACTGTTGGGTTATATGTGCAAGAGCGAGATGGCGACTATGACAGGGAGGTCGCTGGGCGGGCAAGAGGCTAATGAAAGGTAGGCGCTAAGCCAGGTCATCTGCGGTGTCTCCCACGACCTGACGCCTGCTCTGCTCTTTCTCCTTTCACCCGCTGCCTTTCACCTTTCACCCGAACAGGGATGACCGCATCATTTCACCGTGGCGCTTCTTCCCCTATTTCACCCTCGTTGCGTTATAGGACATTCTCGTGCGCTGGAAACATATTGTATCTCACTCTTTCCGCACGCGAACGCTCGACGCTGATATTTTCAATGGTGGTTACCGTGATGGCTATGGAATGGGCTTATAGAAACGGTATAGTATGTATAGAAGCTAGAAATCATGTGTATATTTCTTCATTATTTTAAATTCTTATTCATGATCGAGTTAAACTTTCGAGTTGCTCAACGTTAATCTCCATCTTTAAACATTCAATACCTTGGATAAAAAAAGCTTCCAATAAATTAGCATGCCAAAAATAAGGAAATCTAATTTCCTTTTGAAACATGTCTTACCTCTGGGAGATAAAAAAAAAAAAAATAAATAAAAAAAATGCTATACGAGAAAAAATGCTGCAGATTATAATCCAAAAATGTAACGACGCGATACAAATAAATATAGCATTGGTATTCTTCAGTAGCAACTGTATTCTAGTAAGCGTATGAAATATTTAGTGAATGAGTTTCTTTGTAGCTCATCAAACCATCAGACAAGATGGTTCACTTAGTATCGCATGATATTTTTTGGAATCATGGAGCTTAATTTCAATTGGTAGCAGAGCGTGATTATAAATGGTGATAGAGCCTAATCACGGATGGTGAATGAGCAAACATTTTGACAAATTTTACATTATTTGTTACCCATGCAATTTTCAATTCAATGTCAACCGAATTGACAATAAAATATTTCATGAATTCAAATTTATTATGATGCACTGGTCAATTTTTTTCAATTACCTACCTACCTATTTCTCGAGCGTTTATGCTCGGGGGTATTTGCAATATCTTCTCGCTGTTCTAACTTCAGTTCAATCAATTCTAGAGTAGTCATCGACTCAACATCCGAAATCGCCTTCGCTTCAGAAAACCGCAGAGTCCTAGCCTCGAAGCGTTGGCTCGACACAGCCAACATCCGGTTCGACTCTCACGCTCCTCGCCTCATCTCATCTCAACGGGCCATTCATCTCCCTTCCGGCCACAATGATTTACACTAATCGACAAGTGAGCTTTCTTCCTCATCCAATTCGATGCGATCCGGCTATTTCGGACGTTATTTTCAAGCAGCGAATTGTAATATTAATTTATTCGTAGGTTAATTTCGTTGTCTGGAATTTTTTCATGGAAAAGCTGATGATGAGACTGCCAGTGTAAATTTTTATATTGATTTGGCTAGTTTTTTTTCGGTTAAACGTTATTTTGAAGTGACAAAAGACTGCAAAGGCATTTTTTTAAATTTAGTAGGTATTAATTATTTTATTATTATTAGTATTTTTTTTTTTTTTTTTTTTTTTTTTGCTGGGAAACTTTACGTAAATATAATTGACTATGTACGAATGAATAAGAATCGGTCGCCTCTTTCGAAGTTGCAAACCTTTCGCCGCTCGGTTATTCATGAATGAAGCTCTAACCGAAATTCAACCATTCCTCGCGAAAGTGGGCGAGTGAAAAGCTTGTCGGAATATTCGTGATATAAGATCAGCCGCAAGGGGATCCGGTGGCTGCTACTTTACCACTTTTCCATTAGGTGCTTGTCTCAGTTTCTCGAATGAAACTTTAATTTCAAAAGAGGGGAAAGGCGATGCCGTGTGGAGACTAATTTGGAAGCGCTCGGCTAAAGAGATTTACACCGGGAAAATAGCGTGCGGCGTGAAGTTCGTCAAGATTGAGCCGAATTCCGAAATTAAATCGAAGCGCTTGTAGGTGTGACTGGAACATACGGCAACAATCTGCTTCTCATTGTATCGATTTGTCTCAGTTTTGAAAGTAATTACGCAAATTGGCAAAATGAACTCCGGGCCTAAGAGCCAGAAAAATTATTTTGCAAAAATACAAAAATTTTTTGAAATAGCGAGCGATAACAACGGTTTAAATAATCTAACACAAAATCTAGAATAAAATATATAATCTTGCGCTACTCACTGTCTTCACTTTCCCTCACCTCTATCCAAATTCGACTTGAAACGAGCTTAAACAGCCCAAATCGCAAAGTAAAAGGGGCTTGTTTGACAAGAAGATTTCGCCAAGCAGTTTGCCCGATTTAACGCCGGTTTCGTTAGGGTTCGCCCGCCGGGGAAATGGACGCAGAGCTAATCGCACCGAAATGCGATTCACCCTCTGATCTCGGTTATCCGGAGATAACAAGTGTTACGGGAGGTCCTCTGTCGCTCCAACGGTCACTAAACCGTCCCTCTATCATTTCAGGCCTTTCGGATGTCGCCATTTCGTTTGCTCTAAGTTCAGGATGGAAATAAAATTGTTCGAAAATCAAAAAGACGTATTTTTTTGTTGTAATAAAAATGGAATATATTTTCTAGAAGAATTAAATTATTCGCCTAACGATAGAGCTGAAGAGAATTCCTACCACAATTCCTTTTTAAGCTCTTTTTTATTTTTTGGCTAATTCTTGCCCAATTTCCCATAATCTTTAATATGCCACAAAAATTCCGCTATTACTTGAGAGCCATTAAAGCTATCGACTTGGTTATGGTATCATTCGATTTTGCGTCAACAAATCTATATAAACTAATATCAAACTCACCTATATTTGGAACATTTTTGGTTTATTATTCAATAATAAACCATTGTAATCGCCCAAGAAAAAAAAATTTATAACCCCCCCTCAAAATTTGATGTTTTACGTTTCAAGGCATGTAGAATCCGAATATCCAATAAAAAAATTTCTGTCCGTCCGCCGTACGCCGTCCGCCGTACGCCGTACGCCGTTAGCAGTTTTCCGGCCAAACTGTAAGAGCTAAAAATTTGAAATTTTCACCAAAAATCAATCTCGGTCCTACGACGGCCCAATTCTTGAACCAACTTGCTAGCTCAATTTTAAGGGTATTTTTGGGGGGTTTTGAGGGGGAGAAAATTCATATTTTCCAAGGGTTTTCAGAGAAATGTGTACGTGGTATCAAATTATATAGATTTTTGGACGCTGAATCGAATGAGACCATCGCCGGGTCGATAGCTTTATTGGTTCTCGAGTTATCGCAGCTTTTGTGAAAAATTTGGGAGATTTTCAGAAATTTGACACGAGGGTATAACTCGAGAGTTCTTGGAGCTATAAAAATCGTTCTATACTCATTGGAATGGTCGTTAAACACTCTCTCCAGCTGTATCGTTAGGCAACAGGTTTAGTTTTTAATTAGGAAATTAAGAAAAATAAAAATAATTAAAATTACGATAGTTGCTACGGATTTTTCCCCTATAGTTACCATCTGTTTTTCGGTGGGAACGTTCACAAATTTTCGGAATATTTAAAATGACAAATGGATGGTCTTCTTAAATCAATATTGAAGCGAAATAATAATAAACCACTGTACAATCATTTGCAGCGTTTTTTCTTGGGTGATTATTGGTTAGTGTGTTTATTTTTATTGAACAACCAAAATAGGGTGTTCGGAAATTCGATTATATACAGCGTTTTATTTTCCCCAATCTCGTTTTGATCCATTCCTCGGCAAAATTTTGTCATCTGCCAGGATCCTAGAGGATTCCTGAGTAATCGCTGAAAATTTACTGGACTGATTTCATAATATACTCAGACAGGCTGTCAAACTAGAATCGATATTCACTTTATTCCCTACCATTATCAATTGTGTTGATTTAATCCAATATAAATCAAATCTTTCAGCGGAGGGAGTTTTTTTTCTTCCTTCACGGACGAAGGAAGACTCGAAAAATAGCGCCGAGCTAGGAAATTATATTACGGCAGGTAAAAAGCGAGAGAGGAGGAAAGGGACTGGTAAAATAGCGAGTGAGACTGTACAAGTGGTCCTCGATATTGTCTCCCTTGCTCAACGATAGTAATCAAGTCTCTCCCCTTCTTTTTCAAAAGAAAATATTTTCTAACAAAAGACCGCTGCGTTTTCTTGGTCATGCGACCTGGGAATGGTTTTTTCGCACAAAGACATTTCTACAGAAGAGACGGCTCGGTTTATTCGGTACGAGATGTTCAACTTATAAATTAAATTGAAATAACGGCCTTCTTTTTGGTGGAAATCTAATTTACGTTTGTGAAAAGGTGCGTGCTCTCGGAACGACCTGAGAGAATAATTCAAATCGTCCCGGGCTATGGCTGATTTGTACTTTCCCGTTTCACTTTATGTTCGTTGGCGAGCTCTTGTATCAGAACCGGAGATCATCAATTGAACCAGAGAATAATTCGAGCACTAATTTGGTTTCTTCACATAGCTCATTGAAATCAATAGTGTCACATCTCAAAATTAGGCTTTAAGAGATGATCGAGAAAGACCATTGAGAGATAAATAGCAGTGTTAAAAAAACCGTAAAAAAAAACTGAATTTCCATACAAAACGTACCCTTAACTATGTTGAATTATGTTTAAAAAGAAATCCAAATTAGAACTTAGATTTGCCCCTTGAAAAAAAAAAAAAAAAAAAAAAAAAAAAAAAAAAACTATAAAATGGTATAATAGTAAGAATTTTCTTTTTATATATATTTTTTAAATTGTTTTAAGAAATGGCAGTATTTTCGCATGTATTTGGGAATCTTGGCGTATTAAATTGAACTATGTCGTTCTTCCTAGATAAAAAAACTGATTCCTAGTTAATATTTCCCACATTTTTCTCTCGGAAAAGAAACTCTTTTTCCTCTTGGCAAAATAAAAGCTACCATGATTTCATTTTATATTTGAGAGAATCCTATTCTTCGTTTGTTTGATTATCGATGATTATTTTCCACGTTCGAAATGGCGTCCGATTTCGTTCACGAGCTCGTATCATCCTCTCGCGTCGGATGAAATAGATCACCGGGGAAGAATGGAAAAAGAAGAAAACGGCCGTAGAATGGTTCTTGTTTTGTTGAACGAGGAAGCAGGATGTTGGGATGTTCTGTTGTCAGCATAGAAGGTCGACCGCACGAGGGCTAGAAGGCGAAGAAGATATAGAAAGTGGCAATGGGATATAAAACGATACAGACTGAGATAGAAAAGCTTAGAGGTAGGCAAGATGGCCAAGAAAGCCTGTAGATGGTGTCAGGACGGAGAGAGAGATTCGCACTTTTTCACTCGTGCGAGCGAGAAGGGAATGCAGAAGGGCATCGAAGTGTAAAGAGAAAGAGGAAGGAGCTGACAGAAGGAAGAGATCAATATCACTTCCACTTGTTGGCCGGTGTCGTGGGCGCCGTTGGGCGGAGGACGTCGAACGGCCAAAGGGCGGGGATGGCTAGAACCTAAGCAACTGCTACAGTCACGTTTCAACCCCTTAAGAACGTCTGCTAGACATTAAACGATCGTTCTTTTTCGACCTGAAAATTCGGAAACTTGGCAACGAAGATTTGAGCTGAAAGTGGCAATTCAAAAGCCTCCAAACCAAAGGATCAGGTAAATTTGGGCCACAAGAACTTATAAAACTAAACTGTTAAAACTGCGGCCGTAATCGGTGAAAATACAGTGCATAATTTTTTCAATTATATAGCCACAGCTAATGCTGCAAGTGAACAAAATACATGGTAAAGGTGAAGGTTGAATTGCAAAATTTGAAGATCGAAGGTCAAGGTGAAGGTCGAAGGTGAAGGTCGAAGCTGAAGGTCAAGGTGAAGGTCAAGGTGAAGGTCATAGGTGAAGGTCAAGGTGAAGGTCAAAGGTGAAGGCGAAGGTGAAGGTCGAAAGTGAAGTTGACACAAGTAGTGCGAAGCTGAGTGCCATTATAGCTCATCATTTAACTTGGTGCTCTTAGAACGAATTTTCGAATTGCAGAGAAAATGAAGGAAAACTGCAATTGTTTCAAAATATTCGTTTCCACCCTTTAAAATGTACCTAATGATTTTAAATTTACCTCTTAAGAATAAATCTACCGAAGCATTTGGCGGTTTTTCATACATTTCGGCCCGTTTAAAATCTATATTAAACTCAAAGCCATCGCGCCTGGGTGTGCCTTCAGCATGTCAAGTTCCTCATCCTACAGGCTCCTATCTTGAAGCTTCCTGTTGAATCAATTAAATCTTCCATGCCAGGACGCCAGTATCACGCCCACTTCCGAAGCCTCTGCTGGCCGGTCGACCTCTCAACGGCGGCCGAACCTTAGAAGGCGGTGCTTGGCGCTTACGGCAAAAGGACGGGTAAACGCTGAGAAGTAGGATAGGAAACTTAGCTGCGTCAGGAACGGAAGGAGGACGTCAAGGATAGCGTTGGTAAGTTGAGACGATCATCGAGCTAAACGACGCTAATTTTGCTTCAAAAGAATATAAACTATTTTAGGTAGTGTCTTATTTTTTAAACGATATTATCCCTGTAAATTTTAATTGATCCATTTTATCGTGGTGACGAATCGACGATTTCTCATCAACTCTTCTCGTTATATTCATTTTCTTTGTTTTTCTTCAATATTCTCGATTTTATTTATTAATCAATCCACTTCGTGGTTCGTTAAAATAAGACGGTTCGCCAATTCTTTTTCCGATAAATGGCAAATTCACTTCCCAGCGCTTAGAAGTTAGCTGCGTCAATATTAATCTCGTATTTAGTAGAATTTTTTTGTGTCTCTTATCCTCAATAATTATAATCCCCAGTAACGGCGTTAGGTATACCAGTAAATTATAAATATAGGCATAAAATGTCGACGACAAAAATTCATGTTTGATAACTGCAGAAGAGCGGCGAGTTGACAACATTACCGGCACAGCCGTTAGGTGTTGAGTGAAAATCTATCCATTTTCCATTTAATCCAAAAATTAACTGGTTCTTAGGCCCCTCAATTTTTTTTTTCAATATAAAACTCAAATTTCTATGAGCCTTAAAAATCGGTAAAATTTTGTTATATTTTCACTACGATTTTAGGAGGGGAAAAGAGCGACTGAAAAAGGCGAACATTAACTTTTACCTTAACCTTGAATTCCTCCCAGAATAGGGCCTTAAAATTTTCTACTTGATGCTAACCCAAAAAAATCTAACCATGCAGCATGGCTTTACGAGCGAATTTTCGAAGAATATCATAACGAATACAGAAAGATTTTTATACATATAAATTTTTTTTCTGGAATTTGATGATCGATTTGTTGGAACAAGCCAGATAGTATCATTTCTGCGAAAATTTGCTAAAAAAATACATTAGGTAATTGAATTTTCTTGCGAATATAAATCCAAATGAAGTGATAACTAGGGAATCGGTTCAGCTATGAGTTGACAGATTTTCGATCGTTTCAAGCTATTGCTGATCTATTTAATCGAAAGACATTCGCTGTCAACGTTTTCCTCTGCAAAACTTTGCTAGCTCCAGACGCGGTCGATATTTCACGATAGCAAAGGGGTTAGAGAGAGAAGAACAGCCGCTGCTCGGGATTGATTGAAGAGCAATGCGACCGAGAGCCGAGAGCTGCTCGTGAGAGGTCGGGAAGGGAGAGGCCAAAGTAGGCGGGGCTTAAAGTCGCTCCGACGACAGGAAGAGCTGGAAAGGATAGGGATGACTGACTCGCAACCCCTTACCAGCCCCGCGTGACCTATCCTTAGGGGTTGGGGGATGAAGTCTAGGGAGAGCGCTTCTGAAGCTGAGCCCCGCCTTCTTGCCTCTCCCCTCCCTTTCGCTCATGGTGGATATATCTATATATTCTAACGCTTGCGTCAGCGGATGCGTATTGCGTTACCAAACGTCGACGGCAGTGCTTGCTCGCGATTCTCAACGTGCAACTCTTCCTACTCAAAAATCATCATTTTCCAAAAATATCAGGTAAAAAAAAATTACCTCGCATTTATTTTTCCATTTAATCTTGCACTTTATAAGCTCAAGCTTCATTTTACTGTTAGCAGTTCCTGTACGAAACTTATTATAAGTCTATGCTCTGTAAACGTTATCATAGAGGAGTTCATTTAAAAGTTCCTTTTTTTTGGCAACATGGTGAATTATATTTCCTTCTGATATCGATTCATCTCATTTCTCCCTTAATATATTAGGCATTTTAATTTGCCCCTGACTACAATAGTTGTTTCTAGAGTCGATTAGGATTGGGAAAAATACATACATTCGTTTATATTTAAAAAAAAAAAAAATAGGATTTATGTTTGTTAGTTCAAAAATGTAACCGTATATCTACGACAAAAAATTAATCAACCTTGCCAAATATAGAATCTGTTTTTTTTTTTTTTTTTTTTTTTTTTTTTTTTTTTTTTTTTTTTTTTTAACCCAAATGGAAATATAGTTATTTTAATTTTCGTGGATCCAATTATTTGTTCGCTATTTTATCCACTCGTACGTGTGAAGAGGTTATTGAATGATTATTTCCCTATTCAAATTCTTCTATTCTATATAAATTCTATTCTGCTAATTATAATTATAAAATTATGCAGCCTATACAGCCGTTATTATAATTAATTACCTTGTGTGTCAAAAACCTGTGCACGATGGAAAAAATTATTAAAATATCATCAAAAACCGCCCAATTTGACTTCTTCAATTTTATGTCAATATAATAAAATCAGTACAGTTTCAATGATCGAAGTATGAGAACTTATTTTCACAATTACTGATATTTGTTTCAGTCGAATCGCTGTTCGGGAGCTAAGAAGAGTAGAAGAAGTATGGTTTGAATTTGCTCTCAAATGGGCACAGGTACGTTATTTGTATTTTTGAGTGGCATAATTTATTTCCAGCAATTCACCTACAGGTTTTACATCGCAGCGCTTACCAGGCGTAAATAGCTTCAAATAGTACAACGGTCGCCAAATTCATTTTGTGCAACCCCTAAAAAAATTTAAATAAGAAATATTAAATTTACTTGGCCATAGGATTTTTTTAATGCCATCCGGGTTTGATATGTTCACGGTGGAAATCACCCTTAAAAACTAAAAATCAAGGTGTTTTAAAAATGTATTGGCACGTGATGAGACTGTTTTTTGTGATTATAGTGGCCTTTTCGCACACGCACGTATTGAGAGCAGTTTTTATAAATGGAAACTTCACTATTTAAATACGCCTTCGAGAGTTTCTCTCTTCGAACAAAAGTACACTATATCAGCTTAAATGGGACCTTTTCAATTGCATCATTGATGAAGACGCAGGTTCAATAGCACGGAACCGAGGGGAAGCGGAGTTCCTCTACACGCCCTAATGGAAAATAAACAAGTTTCCTCATGATTGACTTATTTTACCATTGTAATCGACTCCGTAATCAAGTTACGAATTCTGGCTGCCCTTCGTACTAGCCACAGGCGATCTCCAGCTTCCTCAACAGCCTTAAAATCATCCCACTAGCTCAGAAGTTGGCTACCTTTTTCCGCTCGAATACCAATTCATCCTCATCAGCGAATTTTCGCAGAAAATGACGCTATTTTCCAATTATGTTTTTTTCGGCCGCACCAAATAAACGCTCTTTCCACAAATATATTTCAATACCTTCCCCATTTTTATCATCGAATAATCCCCACGCATTCGAATGCTTTAGACGCGAATTCTCTTGAGCCTGAAGCAACGGAAGGTATAACTACAATGAAAATATATCCTCAGCCCAATGTTGCGTAAGGAATGGAAATTTTTCCAAAATTCGATAAAAATCGGAGCGTTCGAATTTCAGGGGACAGACTTCTGGACATTCCTTGCAAAGTCTGTGGGGACAGGAGCTCGGGAAAACACTACGGCATTTACAGCTGCGACGGTAAGTTCAATTTTCCACGCGGCTGTCAAAAAATGGCGCCAGGAGTTATTAAGATTTTCGAGACATTCAGCCGTTTTATCTAATTGACTGCAGCACAAACCTGGTTTTTTAAACGTATTTTTTAATATTTTTCAACAGGCTGTTCGGGTTTTTTCAAAAGGAGCATCCACCGAAACCGAGTGTACACTTGTAAGGCCCAGGGGGACCTCAAAGGCCGTTGTCCTATTGACAAAACTCACAGGAACCAGTGCAGAGCTTGCAGGCTCACCAAGTGCTTTCAATCAGCCATGAACAAAGACGGTAAGGGCCAGACAATCGAATTATTCGCACATTTTAAGTAAAAAACTCGAATATTATCGATGAAACATATCAACGCTTCGCTAGGGGTTAATTTTTGCGCGAATTTGGTGGAACGAATTTCATTTCCAGAAGAATAGGAGAGAAAATAGGTTGGAAAAAATTGTATTTATTTTGTATCGTGTAGAACTTGATACAACCACAAGATGAAAAATTAGTGAAAATTAATTTGCTACTAAGTAAAAAAAAAAATAGGATTCTACTTCAATAAATTTTATCTACTCGGGGCTGAGCGCCCCTGGCGGCTCCAACATTTAAGTTTTCCAAGATTTGTAACTTGCACACTGGATAACTCTGACAAAACGTCGTCGATCAAGATGTTTGAATATACCAAAATATAGGTAATTTAATCGGCCACATTTTCCCCACGTAATTTACCTATAATTTTTTCACCGTTTCTGCGGTATTCAACAATATTGCTGGAATATACACGAAAAAATTGCATTTTTCAACTTAAAACCTTCTTTTCATCTACTTAGTGCGAAATAAACTAATAATGGAGCATATATTATTGATATACACATCATCAACTATCATTATGCTGAATTTGAGCGAAATCGATAGCAAAAAATTCTTCATGAAAAATCCGAAGGGGTACCCCTGCGATTTTTTTCAACCGATCAGTTATTGATTTTTTACTCCTCTCTCAATAGAGATAAAAATCTGAAATTTTCAGGAAAGTTGTATCTTACCGAGATGTATTTTTGTGACTTTTTTTATTTCTCGGAAAAATTTGCAAGTGGCCCAAAAAAATCAGTTTTTAAAAGCTCGAAAATTGGACTTTAGACGTGATTTTCGGGGTCAAAATTCATCTGAATCAATTGTTTTATTATGCAGGAGTCTTCATTTAATTGCCTTACACACGTACATAGCAAAAAGTTTGGTGAAAAAAATTTAAACAGCGCCACAGAAATTATTTACCGTAAATCGAGTTTTTCACAGGCCGAGATTTCGAGCTCCGCTAGATGGAAAATTAAACTTTTGTTTCTAAGCGAATTTGAAAGCTATTCTTATAGGAAATTTAACGCTGAATCCGAATTAGACGTCAAAACGACGGAAATTTGACGATAACTATTCGTTTTTCCCAATTGCTGGAATATACACGAAAAAACGGCATTTTTCAACTTAAAACCTTATTTTCATCAATTTAGTGCGAAACAAACAAATAATGGAGCATATATTATTGATATACACATCATCAACTATCATTATGCTGAATTTGAGCGAAATCTATCGCAAAAAATTTTTCATGAAAAATCCAAGGGGTACCCCTGCGATTTTTTTCAACCGATCAGTTATTGATTTTTTACTCCTCTCTCAATAGAGATAAAAATCTGAAATTTTCAGGAAAGTTGCATCTTACCAAGATGTATTTTTGTGATTTTTTTTATTTCTCGGAAAAATTTGCAAGTGGCCCAAAAAAATCAGTTTTTAAAAGCTCGAAAATTGGACTTTAGACGCGATTTTCGCGATCAAAAATCATCTGAATCAATTGTTTTATTATGCAGGAGTCTTCATTTGATTGCCTTACACACGTACATAGCAAAAAGTTCGGTGAAAAAAATTTAAACAGCGCCACAGAAATTATTTACCGTAAATCGAGTTTTTCACAGGCCGAGATTTCGAGCTCCGCTAGATGGAAAATTAAACTTTTGTTTTTAAGCGAATTTGAAAGCTATTCTTATAGGAAATTTAACGCTGAATCCGAATTCGACGTCAAAATGACGGAAATTTGACGTCTACTATTAGTTTTTCCCAGTTTTAGTACTACACTGTTTTCAACTTTGAAAGTTCATTCAGAATACTCACAGTAATTTTCAATATTATTTTATTACTCATTCTTACAGGAAATTAGACGTAGTATTCGAATTTGAAGTGAAAAGGATGAAATTCTAACGACTTATACGTGTTTTCAACTTTAGAATTTTTTTTGCCACGTTTGCGAATTTGGAAAAAATAGGTTCTGTGTAAGCAAACTGAGGAAATTTAATTTCGAATCAATTAAAAATGAAAAATGTCGCGGGTTATTTTTTGTTTTCGGCATATATTCCACTTTTTGGTAGAAAAAAGTGTTTTGGGTTTTTTTCGAGCGCAAGTAGCTCCGCGGGGACATAACATAAATATATATTCAAGTATACCAAATTGTAGGATTTTGATAAACAGATTCTTTATTCTCAATACCGCGAAAATATTACAAGGAGAAATTTGAAGAAAATAATAGTTATAAATAATATTATTCTTATCGTCCATTTTCTAGATTAATTTACCTACATATTATGCTTCCTTTTAAGATTTTGTGCCGATCTTTATTTTAAGTTTCACTGCGACTCGAAAAAGAGGGACATTAATTTTGATACCTGTGAGAGAGGGGATTTTCCGTCGGGACCTCTCCAACGTTCTATTCAATACAGGTTGTATTTTTATACCAGAAAAAATACATTATTACCTCAATGGAGGAGAAATTTCGGAATAAATCGTCGACAATGCTGTTCTATTCAGGTCGAAAAAACCAATACCTTGACAATATGGTGGAGTTGAAAAGATATCCTTTTTTCGAGCAAATTGAAAAGAAACGATCTTATTGTCCGCCTCGGAATTGGATACGGTTGCCGCGATAATATCCAATCGAAAGGTGGGGTCGTTGCAGCCTTTTGTCCGCATATAGATTTATCAATCCGCAACTGCGCAGGTTTTCTACTACCTTCCGCTACTTCAGGATTGACTAGTCGATCGTGGCGGACTTTCAATCGGTCTATTGACTGCAGTCGACGCTCGAATTCGGAGATATCGGATTAAACTTCGATCAACTAAAACTCACCACGTCCCCGAAGTTAAACCGACGACAATCGGGAACAAGGAGCAGTTTGGCCTGAGTGCAGCCCCGGGCGAGGTTTTCATCTTCGTTCCAATCCTGAGTAACTTTTGAGTAGCATTTCGCTCTTTTTCCCTAGAGTTACTCTTTCCTTAATATTTCCCCGCCCTTCGCGAGTATTCGTTTGCCAGAGGGCGACTAAAAAGCTTTTGGGCTGTGAAAAGTGCAAAGCCGCATCGATTTGATCGATTGTAAATGAATATGAGAACTTACGAATTATTAAGGGTATCGTTCACCGAGGAACGGTTTTCAGCTTAATCAATCGTCAATGGAATTATGAATTTATTAAACTTAATATACGTACGAAGAGAAGATTTATACTCTTAATTGGAGGAATCGGCGGGAGGGAAATGTGAATATAGTAATTAAGGGCCTCGGGTGAAAAAAACTGGAACTTTGATTTTTTTATTTTTCTTAATTTCCAAATTAAAATCTGAATTTTTTGCCTAACTGTAGCCTTAACCTTTTTAAGCTGTAGAGAGTTTTTGAGGACCATTCCAACGAATATAGAACAATATTTATAGAACTCTCCGTTATACCCTCATGCCAAATTTTTGAAAATCTCGAAAATTCCACACAAAACTGCAATTTTTCGAGAACCATTAAAGCTAATTTAAAAAATCTATGTTTCTGAAAATTTGGAAACAAGAATTCAAAACCCCCCCAAAAATACCCTTAAAATAGAAGTAACGATTTGGTTTAAAAAAAAGAAAAAAAAGTGGAGCCATTGTCTGACCAAGTTTGATTTTTGGTGAAAATGTCAAGAATTTAGCTTTTAAAGTTTTGTAAAAAAAAATGTTATTGACCTACGGCGGACGGACAGAATTTCTTCGTTTGAATATTCGGATTTTACACGCTTTGAAAACTACCTCATTATATTTAAGGGGGTTAGACATTTTCTTTTCGGGCGGTTCAAATCGGCCCTTCGTCTTGAACGGATTTTCGATTAATTTTATATTTGGCAGAGGAATTACCCATTTCCATACTTGAAATCACAGCGAGAAATCGAGCTGCCAAGGCTGGTTAGCCCTGTGTTTGCCTCGGGTACCAATAAGGCACTCACATTGTGTTTCACCTCCGAGTTTGAGGGGCCGACCGCTAAATGGAAGGCAAATGGCTGCCATAAGCCGTCGGCCGTGACTTCGCATTGAATTTTCCGAAGCCCTCGACACTGCCTGGTATGATCGGTTGTCACATCGGATGAAACATCTAGAGATGCTCCTAAATGTTTTTTTTTCTTCGTTCGTTAAAGAATCGAGAGCTTTTATTCAATCAGGAAGGCGCCATTAAAAGCGAAATACAGGTGTGTTTGATTTCAGTTATTTAGATTCATTGATGCTAAATCGAATGAGACCATAACTGAGTCGATAGTTTAATGGTTCTAGATCTAGAGTTATCGCTGCTTTTTTGAAGAATTTGGGAGATTTTCAGAAATTTGGCATGAGAGAATTCTCGAGGGCATAACTCGAGAATTTTTGGATCAATAAAAATTGTTATATACTCGTTGGAACAGTCGTCCAACACTCTCTTTAGCTATGAATAAGCTCTTTAAGCTTAGAATAATTTAACTTTTAATTTGAAAATTAAGAGAAATAGTTTACCCACATATATACCGACTTGGAAGCATTTTGTGCACTACACACCAGTTCCCTCACATTTTTCAATCTAATCCTTTCACTTTCTGCGCCCAAGTTATCGATCGTTCGATATTGGCGTTTCTTTATATGTAACTATGCAAGTTTGTACGACTCGGGGGCTGTTTCAAAGCGAAGGGAAGCTGAAAGCGCGTACGTGTGAGTAAATAATTCGATGACTGAGGAGAAAGGGGTTGAATCATTGACTAATCCCGTCCTGGGAACCCGGACGCCTGGCGCTGACTCCGCTGGGCCTCCTTGCCTCTCGGGTTCTGTAAGGGTCTACAGCGGACTCACACAGGCCACGACAATCTATAGACGTCATCGTTTTCACACTAGGTCCTTTTCATGTTTAATGTTTCATCCCCTTGTCGCTTAATCTGACCAGAGCAGCAAGTGATCGCTCTTTTTTTCATCAATCGCACCGAGCGAATTACTCGTATCGTTTCTTTCCCTAGCCTACTCTCGTCCTTTCAGGTTCATGACTTATTCTGCGCGCAGACACTCATCGTACTTATCCCGCTTTTTACAGCGGTCCCAGAACCATTAAGATTTTCATCTAAGAACCGCGCGTTCGGTTGAATAATCTCGAACCGTCGCTGAAAGGGACGAATTCCGTCCTTTCTTCGGAACTGTAATTTTATTCGCGGTTTTTCAGAGCGAGTGAATCCTCAGATTAGAAATCACTCTTCTAATTTCTGAATCGACTGAATCATTTTATCCGACTCGTCTCCCAAGGTGATGAATTTCAATTTTAAAAATTACTCATAGGCATAATCACGTTACAATAGCGAAGAACTGGCGACATTATTCAAATTTATTAGTCCAGACGTGGAAAGTTTTGTTCGAAATCGTAAAATTACGCAACGATGTGGGTTTTGCATGTGCTTTATGTCATAAAGTATTGGTGTTTCAACTCTTGCCAAGTTTTAGCCGAAGTAGACATACCAAGTTTTCAAGTTTTTTTAGATTTGTAGCTTTCATGCTCGATAACATCAGCAAAAAGTCTTCAATTCAGATGTTTGAATATACCTAAAGTTAGGTAATTTAATCTCTCACATTTTTCCCATGTAATCTACCTATCCATTTCTCAACCGTTTATGCGGTATTCAACAATATCTGTGAAATATAAACTAAAAGTTGCCATTTTTCTACTTTAAACATCCTTTTCATCCATTCAGTGCGAAAGAAAGGAAGAATAAAACATATACTATTGATATACACATCATCAAATATCATTATGCTGAATTTGAGCGAAATCGATATGAAAAAAATTTTCACGAAAAATTCAAGGGGTACCCCTGCGATTTTTTTAAACGATCACTTAACGATTTTTTACTCGACTTCCAATTCACATAAAAAGCTGAAATTTTCAGGAACGTTCTACCTTACCAATATGTATTCCCGTGATTTTTTTTAACTCCCGGAAAAAATTGCAAATGGTCTAAAAAAATCGGTTTTTGAATGATCAAAAATCGACTTTTAACCGGGCTTTTCGAGGTCAAAATTTATGCAAATCAATTGTTTTAATATGCAGGAGTTTTCATTTGGATGCCTATCATACGTAAATAGCAAAAAATTTGTTGAAAAACATTTAAACTGCGCCACAGAAATTATTTTCCGTATATCGAGTCTCTAACTGGCCGATATTTTGACCTCCGCTAGCGTCGGCAGGAGTAAAAAATTAAACGTTTGTTTTTAAGCGATTTTGAAAGCTCTTCTTACAGGAAATTTAACGCTGATTTCAAATATGACGTCAAAACGACGGGACTTTGACAAAAACTATCAGTTTTCCCGTTTTTAGTGTTACACCGCTTTTGTTTTTAAACTTTGAAAATTCATTGCAAATACTTACAGGACGGTTAAGTAGTATTTTACTACTCATTATTACTGGAAATCAGACGTAGAATTCGAATTTAAAGAGAAAAATGGCAAATTGCGAAGATTTCATGTCATTTGCTAATTTATTTTGATTTTCATACTTCTGAAGTTTCAAGTTTGGAATTTTTTTCGCTACGTTCGCGGAATTTCAGAAAATTTTTTTGTGGAAGCAATTCGAGGAAATTTAATGTAGAATCGATAAAAAATAAAATAGCTCGGATTTGGTATCCAAGATTTATTAGACAAAGGTATATATGATATTAATTTAAATGGATTTTTGAGACTTGGAAAAAATCAGTACAGTTTAGAGCGATAAAAATCATTTTACCTTCTATGGAATGCCTAATTAAACGCCTAATTAAAATGAAGTAATTAGGAAAAATGAATATAATATATCACTTCAAATTGTGATTTTTACTAAGGAGTTTGCGGACTTTCAGGAATTTTTACGCACCTTCAGAGGACGAAAAGTTTTAAATTCTAGTGTTGGATTATAGCACCATAACGAGTTCGATATCATAAAATAATCCTCCTTAAAAACCGTCACAAATCTCAACATTCCTAAGCGAATGCTATTACGCTCGGCCTAAATGCAGGGTAAAATAGGGACTAGCAGTTTGAACTGTCGTCCAAACCGCTCTCGGATGAAATTGGCATCGATAAACAGCTGGGGCCATTCTGTTGTCAGAGGTGAATTAATTCGCTGCAATGTCCCCGTTGTGTCGGTTTTGCTGTCAAACGCCCTCGTTCTATGTATGCGATTGCCGATGGAGGTAGACCCAGACCAATTATTTAGGTGATTGTCCCCGCTCCATGGCAGACAAACGTGCGAAAGGCTGTTATACCGTCCACACTTCCCTTTCCTTTCGTTTCCGTAGCGATCAAGATACGATCCCTTCGACCGAGGGATATCGGTGTAATTTGCTGCCGTCGCGTTCGATTGAATTCTAGATTAAAGCAAATAATTTGCTATGTTAGCTTTAGATTAAAGGCGCTAACCGCAGTTTAGCCGCGTCGTTATAATCGAAACCCGCCCGATGGTCTGTTTAATTTGAATTTAGCTTCCCCCGTTCGGCGGTAATTTATTCGCGATTTCGCGTTTTCAAGCCATTCGGGCCCAGGAGATGGAAACCGCGACCCTCGTCTCCTACAAAATGGCCATTCACCCGTAAACCGGTTTCAATCCTAGAACAAACTATTAAAATGTATAGCTTTTGTAGCCCTTTTGTTTATATAGTCGAAATAGACCATACAGTGCTGAATGGTGAAGTTTAACGTTCATAAATAGAGGTAATTCGTATATTCCTATGTTTTATATGCATTTTTGGTAAGCAATTTAATGGATTTTTGACCGCTGAATCGAATGAGACCATAACGGAGTCGATATTCTCAACAATTCTCAAGTTAGCGATGGTTAGGTCTGGTTAGAAGTGGTTAGGTCTGGTTAGTGCTGGTTAGGGCTGGTTAGCTTTATCGCGGCTTTTGTGTAGAATTGGGAACCTTTTCAGAAATTTGGCATGAGGGTATAATTGCTGGTTACTGACAGCAAGCGATTGTATGATCCAGAGTAATGCAGAATAAATCATGAATTATTAAGCTATCAAAGTCATTCTATACTCGCAGGAACAACCAATGCGATATGGATTTTGGGATGACTAAAATTCGAATATTTTCTAGCCAATAAGTGGTAACGTCTATTTTTCTGGGCCAGTTTCGAGAATGAATAATACTTGACGGTTTTAATCTGATAAAATTAGGACGTTGAACGCTAGCTAAGGTTGAACTTGAGCCAAGTTAAACTAAACTTTTGTCAGGAACGTTTCTTAGAACCTCGAAACGAGGTTTTCCGGCTGGGAAAAAACACGTAGGGCGAAATTAACGGTACGTAGGCAAAAAGACGCTCGGTTTCTTCACATGAAGGAAATTCAGTCCAAGCTAACAACCTAATTAGGAGCCCGGATTTTCCGGATGAGCGAAGAACGAGCCGTGGGAAAAACGTAACGCTTAATGGCATCCTAAGGGACTTCCTTTTCCACTCGCTTTTTCAAAGCGAAGGAATGAAGCAGATTTTCGCACCTAATCCGGCAGCGGCGAATTCGAGGTTTTTTCCCCGTTTTTTTTTTTTTTTTTCCTCTCGCGCAAAAGAAGACAGAGAATGTAGCTAAATACAAACGGATAAGATGAAAAACAAAGGCTGAGCTGCTCCTCCTTTAATTTCCAACAATTCTTTTGTTGAAACGTCTATAGAAAGAGGATCAGAGCAATTAGGATTCTTTATGAAAATCCCAGCTCGACGGTTCTTTTCAAAATATTCCCTTTATTCCTAACTTTACACTTAGAAACCGACGGGAAAAACCCTTTTCGTGTCCGTTTTAATTTCTCACCTTTCTTTCCGTAAGCTTTTCGCAACAAGAAGGAGAGCATCTGGAAAAAGTTGATTCAAAGTCCTTTTTGAGTGGAATCCCTCCCTTAGTAACCGTTTCGCTCGAGGACGTTCACCAAACTGAGCAAATCGGAGTTGGAAACGGTTAATTTACTTTGCTCTTCTGAGAATCCCAACTTCAAAAGTTCGGAATATTCGTTAGTTTTTCAAGGTGCTTTCTTGAGATTAACTTAATATTATTGTATATTAAAAAGTATATTTAACTTAATTTTGGGAACGAGCGGAACGTCAGGAATTGATCGAAAGTTGGAAAATTGAATGAGATATTCAGGGAGAATAATTTTGAGAAAAAAAGGTGATGATATATTATGGAAATTACGACGTCAAATAGTTTGATGAGGGAGAAGCGGCTCGTATAAATAATAGGCAGATTAATTTGCCTTTGAATTTAGTAGTTTTTGGAAAATATTTTTTTCAGGTTTTATTATTGGTATAAGGATCCTTCATGCCTTCAAAACGTAAATATAAGATTTTTAGAGAACTAAGATATTTTCTTCGAGAGCGATTTTGATTGTATTATAGAAAACCGCGAACTTAAATTGAACAACATTCGTCAAAATTTTGCCGCCGATTCCAAGCGGGGATTTTTCGTTGAAAATTCGACATTTACAGAACAAAAAATTCTCATCAACTTACTGTCTTCTCAGTCCAAAAGCAGAATTTATACTTAAAGTGCTTTAACGCCTCCCGAAAACTTAATCTCCGGTCGAGTTCACAGTCAAAGGTGAAAATGGAGCTTTAAAAGTCCCCTTTTCCAACAGTCGCTCGAGTTGGGTAATTTACTTGGACAAAGTTTCACGTTCGTTCTCTTACCTTTAGAACAGACGCGGAGCTTGAGCGACCCGAAGGGGCCCGTATGGCTCTTTTTAATTGTTATGCAAAAAGCCCCAAACCCTCTAGTCTTCTTCGACAGAACCTTGGGCCCTTCTTTTCCCTGCATCAATATTGGACTTGATGATTACACCCAAGAAGGGTTTTCCCTCGCTGTGCTCTTGTGACGTAGAGAGAGCGAGAGGTAAATATTAACTTTCCACTTTGTCCGCCCTTTTCACGGCGAGCCCTTTTTCCGTTCTTTCCGGCTTTGCAACGTTCCCTCGGTTCCGTCATTGTTTCCTTTTCCGACCCTTGTCTACGATTACCTTAACGCGGGAAACCCTCTTTGTAACACGGCTAATATGTTCCAAATCGTCTGAGATCCCCTTTGGTTCAACAAGGATACACGCCGAGTTACACGAGTGTAAAAGCTTCCCTGTTTTCACTTTTGCACTACCTCTTTTCGCTATTGACCGAGCAAAACGTTTCCCAAGATTACAAACCGGTTTTTTCGCTTACTGTTGCAACTTTAATGTACCTTGGAAGGCGAAAAAGTTCGATTTGGAGAACTTTCGTAGAGATAATTTCGCGAGCGATTTTTATTTATTCGACGACGAGATAAAATCGGTTGTTGATGATGTCCGATTAATTCAACCCACTTATTTTCATTAAATGATGTAGGCTGAAGAAAAAGCGTTAATAATTTAGTAAATTATTTTCTATCGTCTCGAGGATAACCTAATATTCAGGAAAATCGTGGTCTTTTGTTACAACAGGATACGCTCAACAATTTTAGCAACCGTCTGCCAAAACTATCTCTGGCCTGTGCCGGCAATTTCTCATAAACTATTGTATATATCCTCTTAGGCAACTTCTTCCATTACCCGATTAACATTGGTAAATCCCTATTCCCCCCGAGTCTTCGGTTTTCCCTAGCTATGGAAGTTGTGCGGTATCTTATGACTTACAGAGCAAACTTAATAGTAGTTAGCGAAGCCTCAGACTCCGCGCGAGCTTTCTCTTAGGGTCTTTGATCCGATTAGTTCGGTGGCAATATAACTTTGTTACCCAAGATCTAACGTCTATGAGTTTATCGACCGTCAAAGAAACAGCGATGCGATTAATTATTTTACGATTCTCACCCGGTTGGAAATTTGGAAAAACCGACATTTCAAACGAAGTGTTTTATTTATCTCTATTAAGAAGTCTTTCACGAACGCATATGTATCCATAAGGTGATAATCAAACAGAGCCATTTACTGCCTCTCGTACCTGTACTGTATTAGCGGACACGAAATTAGGCGGGTGAGCCTTTTTACTACGTTATCGCCCTTCGCCTCAACGAATCGACGGCCGGGGTAGCTCAGAACTCAAATTGCCAATAAGTGGCAACGTTTAACCGCCCATTGTTGCCTAATAACCCGCTCTGGAGTTGTTGCCAATTTTCCGAAAGTGTTTTGCCGCTGATCACGCCATCGTCAACCTTCAAGCCTGAAAGGCTGAAACTCTATCAGGTGAGACTGGGCTTGTGTCGTCAGCAACTCTCCTCTAATTTCCGCTGCTTTTCCATCGCGCTTCTGTTCTCTTGGCGATTCTTCCGTCAAAGCTTTGGTAGGATTTCGATTTCACTCGGAAATACTGTTTAATGAGCGTATAATAATTGTTGATGACCACATTGAGAATTTAAAAAAAAATTAAAAAATAATTTTAAAATTCCCTTTTTTAAAATTATTGGTTCTTTTTGAATTCAGCTGTCTTATTAGTTGCATTCTGATTCACGTGTCTAGTTGATTTTTCCTCTAGAAGATGCGAGCTTAGCCAGCGCATCCACTCTCTATTATTGGAAAATCATTGTATGGAAAAATGAAGTTAAGTGCCAGAGAGCGCCACAATACCAATTCGACAGATTCTACCCAATTTTTCAGACCCGTCTAATTCGTGTCCGCCCATTATACCATGTAGCAGCATTGAAGGTTGATTTTGAACGTTTTAAAACCATAATTATACCTAGGATGATGTAGTTCTCAGTATTCATAATAGTCTGCTCGTTATCGCTGTTTAGAAAATGAAGAATATCTAATTATGGCGCTATGAAAGCGTTTACAATAACAAACCAAAAAACAAAAAGCTCTCGATTCGTGGCTGATTTTCCGTATGCTTTACAGCAGTCCAGCACGAGAGAGGCCCTCGGAAGCCGAAGCCGCCCAAGGAAGGAGACAGTCCGACGCGGAACGGAGGACGTCTGGCCGAATCAGATGCGTCTTCATTAGGTGGACAGCCTCCTCAGCCACCGCTAAAGCTTCCTATGTCAGCAGCGGCGTTCCAAGCTACGCCGGGAGCATTGGGTCCATTGCAGCATCCGATGAAGCACCAGCCAGGGCCGGATCAAGTCATGTCCTCTCCGCCAATGTTCGTCCCCCATCAACCCCCGCCTCCCGGACTTCTGCAGATTCTTATGTCGGCCGAGAAATGTCAGGTGAATAATAATAATAATAAATATTTTCCGTGCGAGAGCACGAGACGAAGTTTTTTAATGTCGGTTTACTATATTAAAAACCATTGTAATCGCCAAACTAAGATGTCTAACCCCTCAAGCTTTGAATATAGACTTTTCACAGCATCTAGAATCCAATATCCAATTAAAGCAATCCGTCCTTTCTGCGACTTCACTTCTGAGAAAACTTTAATAGCCAAATTCTAGTAATTTTCACAAAAAAAAATCATTCATTCATGACAATGGACCAATTCTTAAACCAAATAGCTAAAACAATTTAATGGGTTTTTTAAGGGTTTCGCGGGGGATTCGTATTTTCCAACGTTTTTCAAACAAAGGTGATTAGGTATCTATTTCTATAGATTTTTGAACGCTGAATCGAGTCAGACCATAGCGGGGCCAATAGCTTTAATGTATTTCAAGTTATCGCAGCTTTTGTGTAGAATTTTCGAGTTTTTGAGAAATTTGAGAGTTTATGGAGCTAAAAAGACATTCTATACGTGTTGGTATGCTCACAAAATACTCTCTTATGCTTTTGGCGAATAATTTCACTTTTAATTTCATATTTATGTGTAAGCTAGATAATAATGATTAAAATAACGAAGGTTGCCGAAGAGTTCCTCTTAAAATATTTATCAATCTGTTGTCAGGCGGAAACGTTAAATAATTTTCGGGATAGAAAATGAAGGTATTTTCAAATCGAGGTTGAAGCTAATGAATAAAAACCCAATTCGCAAATTTATTTATAGTTATTTTATTTAATTAATTTTTTTTACCGAAGTGTTCACATAGTAATTGAAACATCAGATCTTCCAGCATATTATTCTATTTCTATATGCCCCTAAAATCAATATTTGAACGCTCTTGGTCTTGTGATAATTATTATGGCAAGTGAAAGACGCCTACTCGGTACTTTAAAATTTCTAGTGCGACCTGCAGGTCGAAATAAAATAAATTTACAAAAAATCCTCTTCCCTCCGTAGACCAACTAATTCCTCTTTCTCCCCCTTTACTAGATGAGGGAGGAATCAGCATCAAACCTCCCCGTCATACATGAGTAATTAGACCGACTCTGACGCTTCAACTTAACCCATAAACCGTGGCAGATCCGGATAGAGAGTCGGATGAGCTCGGAGGGATACCATCGGCTCTTGAAGGGCGCTATGAATCGATTGGATAAGCTCCCTTGGCTCAACACTTGCACCGCTTTCAACAGCTGCTCCTAATGAATTCGAGATGACGACAGCTGATTTACATTTTGTCATTGTAACTTTTCAACCGAACTCCTCGACCGAACTCCCCGATAAAGCCGAAGAGCGAGAGCTGAGTTTAAAGGCTTTTTGCGAACTGTCCAAATGAAATAGCAATTGGGAAATTCGATTATAATTTTTTGTTAAATTTCGGAAAAGGATAGATTCTCCGGTTAATATCTAGGATCTCCATTTTTCTTTGATGATGTTGGGAACATAGATCCACACTTCTTACTCCAATCGTTATATTTTCTTCCCCTTCTGAACGTTTCGCCGACAACTAAGGTGGCCTCTTCAGCTTATCTCCGTCAATCCATCACTCAGCACATCCTCACCTCATCCATCTCCACCTCCTCCAACCCGTCATCACCACTCCAATCCTATTCCACAAAAAATGAACTATTTTCCACCCAATTCTCGAACCCTGACTAGAAACCACCCACTCTTACAATAATCTAAAACTAAAACTTTTGAACATAAAAATCAAACCCACAATATTGCACCAAGAGATAAGCTGAAGAGGCCACCTTAGTTGTCGGCGAAACGTTCAGAAGGGGAAGAAAATATAACGATTGGAGTAAGAAGTGTGGATCTATGTTCCCAACATCATCAAAGGATAGATTCTCGTTATATAGGTCGTCAATTGTTGGGTTTTAGTTGAAAATAGCGAGATCATTCGGTCTCGTAAAGTTGAACGGAAGACTTTGGATGAAAATAAACCGGAAATTTGGCGATATTTCAAAACGCGACATTTTATATTGTGTTTTACACCGCCACGTCTGGAAAACCGTGAAAGAACATGATTTTCCTCTAGACACAATCATCAACAAGCAGCTGCTTCATCCTCGCGTGCTCCAACTACTAGCTTCAGTGCACGGTTCGATTCCTAATCGAAAATGAGCCGACGTGAGTCGGATTTGGAGACCTCGAAGGGATGCTGTGAGAATTGGAACACGCGGAGGAGACAGCTGTAGTTGCTGTAACAAGCGAGGGCGTTCGTGGGTGCGTAGGGAAGCTAAGTAAGAAAGGGTGGAGAAATTTCGAACCACAAAAGAGCGGCCAATCTAACAACAACGACAAAAAAAAAAAAAATAATAAACAATAAAAGAAAAAATTAAAAAAAAAAATTTAGGTAATAATGAAAATAATTTAGAAAAAAAATAAAAAAAATAATAATAATTAAAAATAATTGAAAAATAAATAATATCTGCCTGTTTAGCACAACGCTTGATAATATCTACTATTAATACAATACACTTAATATGATTGGTAGGAGTTCGTGTGGAACGGTAAAATCGACCCTGCAGTAGGCGGCGTTGAACCTGCCAGCCCATCATCAATTCACCTATCTCTTAGCCCGAGCTGGGAAGTTCTGCAGGTCAGTATCAATAAATTTACATATAGTCGAGAAATTAAGCAGTACTTCTCGCATGATAATTTTAAATGTGAATTTATTCTGGATGAGAGCAATTTTTACACAATAGACACTTTTTAACCGAAAAGAAGGAGGTTACTCTAGTTGGCTTGCAAGTTTTTCTCGGTATGTGGTAAGGTATGTGGTTAAGTGACAAAAAACGTGGCACGGTTTTCAAATTTTTGAGGATTTTGAGCACTTCAACGCAGCAATACGCCGAGAGAAAAAAAAGTCATACTTGTAATTGCACCTTTCAAACTATGGTAAAAAATAGGTTCTAAACATAAGAGAGCAATTATTGAATTTCTAAGGCCTAATGTTTGAGACCCCATTTTTACATGTGACAGGTGACTTTTTTTACCCTGCTAAGCAATTAATTAAAGGAGGTTGTCGCATTTCACATTTTTCCACTTTGTCAGTTTTCCAGTTTCTCAAAACTCTGTTTCCCGGGTGGACCATTAAAATAATTATGATTCTGACACCATTTTGCTGGTGAAGTGAAGACTGAAGGAGGGAGCGCTTGCGCTCGACTTGACTTATTGGCTTGGTCGCCATTGGCTCTGTCAGCTCCTCCCATTCGACTTGACTTCCTCTGTATTCATTCAGATTGACTTGCCCGCCTGCTCTGTCGTTGAACTCACTGCCGTTTCAAACTGTCATTACAACTAGAATGAAAAATTAACGTGATAACAATTTTTTTTTTTTTTTTTTGTTTCAATACAACTAACGCAAATTCTTATTGACTTTCAATATGTCGAGTACTGACGATGCGAAGAAGTGAGGCACAAGATAATCACACCACAAAAATAAATTAGGCCAGTAGCGTTAAACAAGTAATTCGGACTCAGAATAGAACGAGGAAACCACGATGTAAAACCATCAATGTAAAATAATCAATGTAAACCATCAATGTAAAATACTGTATTAAATTTAATATCATCTACTTTTCTTGTCTTTCGCAATTATAGTTATGTAATTTTTTAATCGACAATAAAACTAGGTAATTTGATTGAAGTCAGTATTTGCAAGTTGGTTCGTTCACAGCTATATATTAATTACAGTCCATACAGAGGGCAATAAACAATATTGGTCAAATTTAGACGAAAATATGCCATTTAACAATTTTTTCTATTCATAAATTGCAACGGAATTGATGAATGTCGCTTAATTATAAACACTCGATACGTACACATTATCAAATGTCATGATAACAAATTTGAACTCGAAATTATAAAATTTTCCACAAAAACTGGTAAAAAGTTAAAATTCCCAGAAAAAATGCACTATAAATGAAAATGAGAAAAAATTAATTTTTTTCTATACTTGAAACAAATTAGGTTATTTTAAATCCAGTATCTTTCCTTCTTTTTAGTACCTCAGTAGCACTATGAAAAAATACAACGCTCTTTTAGGATTTTTTTTTTTTAATTGATTACGCCAAAAATTCCTTGCGCTTTTCGCACGACCAATTTTGCGAGTCGTGCCGCATTTCTTTCTAAAAAAATTCTGATTTTTTTCAGTCTGCTGATATTTTTAACGAGGTGCCTAAATGGCGAAATTACGTACCAATTTTGATAGTAAACATACCATAATTATTGTTCAACTGGCTAAATAGCTATTAACCCATTTTAATAGATCGCTCTACGCGCTCATGAACTTGATTTATTGCCTCCAATAATACTTTACTGACATCATCGCTGCAGATGATAGTTAATTAAACGAACCGTTATATCTCGGAGGAGTATGTTATCCAAAATTAAATAACGGCTATTTTTCACATTACAGAGAGGAATTTTTCTGAAAATTGCATTGGGTTTCATTCATTTTTTTAGATTGTCACTTTTCGAGTTTGAGTCTAGTACTATGAAAATTTCTTTCTAATTCAATATCTCCAATTGTAACGTAAACATGGTAGTAAAAACTATATTGATTTCAGGAGACTACTGCAAGACTATTGTTCATGGCCGTGCGGTGGGTTAGATGTCTTGCTCCGTTCCAGACGCTTTCAAAAAGGGATCAGGTGAGTTTCGAAAACAAAACTCTGAAAAAATTACTGTTAAAGTGATTAGGGCTGATAATTTTTTTTATTCAGTTGTGTTTCAAGAAGAACGACTACATGTTGTAGTAACCATCACGAACATTTGTTAACGTTTCGACCAAACAGAATGGTAACTAAAAAGGAAAACTCGTCAGCAACTATCGCAATTTTGATTATTTTCATTTTTCTTAATTATCTGATTAAAAGTTGAATAATTATCTTAACTATACAGCTCGAGAGAGAATTTTATGAGCATTCCATTGAGGGTTATAATAGCTTCGCAAATAATTGAGGTCTAACATTTTGTCAAATTTATCGAAATTTCAATAATTCCACGCATAAAAGCTACGAAAACGCGAGAACCGATTCAGCAAAGAATATAGCAATTTATACTGAACACACCCGACATTAAAAAATATTGAGAAATACGAAACCCACGCCCGCAAAAAGACCCTTATGACTGAAGTAGGTCTAAAGAGTTGAGCCATTCTCAGGCCAAGAATGATTTTTGGTGAAAATTGTCAGTCTATACTCGGGGTTTTAAAGAATAATTGACGGGGGATGAAGATAATTGTTCTCTATTGAATAATCAGATTGATTCTACTTGCCACATAACGTAAGATATCAACGTTTGAGGGTAATTGTAATGATTTTCTACAGCCAATCGCAAAGCTTTATTATTTAATTTTTTTTTTCTATACCAAAGAGGCACAAGAGGCGTTGATCTATAATAATGATAATTTTTTCGCAGCTGTTACTCCTGCAGGACTCCTGGAAAGAGCTGTTTCTCCTCCACTTAGCCCAATGGTCCATCCCCTGGGATCTCGGTCCTCTTTTGGGCGGCCCTAAAGCGAGAGAACGTTTACCACAGGATGATCCGCTCGTCTTGCAGGAAATCAACACGATCCAAGACATTCTAGCAAGGTTCAGGCAACTCTCGCCGGACGGGAGCGAATGCGGTTGCATGAAGGCTGTCATTCTTTTCACTCCAGGTAACATTGCTCAGAATAATCCAAATATTAGGAGAGTACTTGCAGAGTGGAGTGGACTGGAGTGCCAGGATGTTTATTGGTACTGCCCACACTTTAGACCCGGGATTACTTCGTTATAACAAGGTGAATTCTACATGTCTGGTGGTTTTTGGAAACGTCAGGACCTCTTCCTTTACATCATTGGTATTTAAAAAAATGTCCCATACAATCAATAACAAATTCAATCGTTCAAAACCCCATCTTATAAATTTTTCATTTTTTTTCACCAAAAATTGAAAAAAGTTTAAAATTCAATTTAGGGGATTTCAGAGGAATCATTCGACTCGCTTGAGGGCTTCCCAGGAAGGCCCTTGGCCACACTGATTTCTCCTCTGAACCTACACTGAGACTGGTTAAATTTTTGTAACAAGGGGAATCCAACCATCATCAATAAGTATCTTTTTGAATCCATAGAGACGCCTTGTTTGGTGGACGTGCAACCAGTGGAAATGCTGCAGGACCAAGCGCAATGCATTTTAAGCGATTACGTCCGCGGTAAACACCCGCGACAACCCACCAGATTCGGCCGCTTGCTGCTCATGATTCCCGGCCTACGATCCGTTCGTCAGGTAATTTTCAACATTGCTGAAAAATTCGAAAATCCGAAACTATGTTAATAGAGAGCACGCAAACTATCTTAAACAGGTTTGTTTCTAATAGAACCCGTTTGATTCAGATTACTGTGGAGCGATTGTTCTTCCGCGAGACCATCGGCGACATCCCGATCCAAAGGCTTCTCGGTGATATGTATATGATGGAGAAGACGTACACGTAATACGCGGAGAGCCTCGTCGCTGCAGCAGCAGTAGCCGCTGCCAACTCGGCAACAAGCGCCATAGACGAACCGGACGTTGTAGATGTAACCAACGTTCCAGAAATCGGTCGCTGCTCGGCTGCAGCTAGCGAAGTTGAGGCTAATGTGGGCATTCCTGGTCCTCATGGCATTTCATCTCAGGCAGGTCCTGAGACGGTAGGGGCGACATTTTTCCTGCCACCTCCATCTTACGTGAGACATTGCTCACCAGGAGCCGGCAGCAAATACGGCGTGGACTGTTTCGTTCCTAGATCCTGCGACGAATCGAACTCCAGATCTCCCCTGTCATTTTCTTAATGGAATCGTGCTTGCAAATTGCTTGATCCTTGACGTATCGGGTTACAAAAGCAAGTGAATTTAGCTAGTTGGAAATACACGTTAATATTATTAATCTCGTTATGAAATATGGCAATTCTAAGAGGGAGGGATAGCAATTTATCAAGAATAACTTCTGGTCAGCTGAATCAAAGGGAAATATATGCACTCACTACCTACCAAGGCGAAATTTGCTTTTCAGTATTTCTTGAATGCATTGTCCTACAAATTTGCTTACAAAATCTTATCCCCATGTTCAACTTATAGGCTAAAGAAGCCAACAACTTGGCCAGCACTAGCAGATATTGAAGGTAATGAGGACAATAGAGCGCTCAGTAAATGGTGAAAATGTTATTTACAAGGCAAAATGTGTACAACTATACCACAATGATTTCTTCGGCCTCTGATGTTTGTTGAAGTATTTATTTCTAGCCTTTCACTTAGAAAAATAACTTTTTGCCAACCTGACCTAATGCAATCTTCCTAATATGCAAGTACTGCTATCTACCCGTAAACTATTCTAAAATTACCAAACTCAACAGCAGTTCCAAGAGCGCAACCTTAAAAATTGCTCTTACCCATATTTACATAGTAATGTTAAATTGCCATCAAGAAAATGGCAATATCATAATTTATTAAGTTAGGAGCTAATAAAACACCTGTGATATTAAACTAGTCAAAACGAATCATCTGGATAGTGTAAATTTACGTTACCATTTAATGAAAAAATTTAGAAGGGAATAAAAGTTTGATGTTCTTCCTCACTATTCTGTAATTTATCTTATAAATATTAACCACGTGAGAGATTTTCCTAAGATTTTCGATGTCGCTATCTCTTTTCAATCAATAAATTCCTCTAAGAGAGTCAAGCGTTTTATTGTGTGTAATAAACCTTTCATAGGCGATATTCGCTAGAATTCTGCAAGAAGAATGAGGGATTTTCAAGATTATAGAGCAACAAAGCCAGGAAACAAATATGTAAGGAAATGGCAGTTATGGGGAGAAAACTTTTTGCCAAGTTGGTCACCTCTTGCTTGGGCATAAGACACAGAGTCAGGGAAAAATACAAAATTCAACGGAAAGTTGTGAAGGAATTTTTTGCGAATAATAACTATGATAAAAAGTACAAGTCAAATTGCTTCAACAAGTTAAGACCATATAAAATATAAATCATTTACATTTGAATGAATTGGTTATCCAAATGTAAGAGGAAGTGCTTTCAATTCGGTGGCAACTTCATCGTAGACTTCTTGCAGACCATCATTGGCTCCGATGAAGACGCAGATGACTGATCGTTTGACACCCATAGCAGTGCCCAGGTCGTCCTTAGATGGCACATAACAGTAGGGAATATCTCTATCTTCGCATACAGCAGGCAGATGCGAATAAATGTCGATTGGAAGAACGTCTCCGGCTAATATGACCAATCTGCAATCAGAGAATAATGTTAATACATTAATAAAACAAATACGGACAGAATTTTTTTTCGCTCGCCAATAAAATCAGGCGATGGTCCTAATTTTGAAAGCATATACCTGCCTGGCTTACTTGGTCAACCTATAAACATTATAAAATAATCATGAATATTTGTGTTAGGCCTTACCCAACAGATCCAAGTCTCAGCCGCTTTTGTACGTCCTTGAGTCCACTCCAGAAATTGGGCTGTTTGGCAGCTGAAATGATAAGATCTGATAAGATAATGAATGCACAGGATCAATTCGATCTGGTCATTGATTCATCGTAGCTGTTTCCCACAGCAAGTATTGCAGTATCATCAGCAAAAATGTAGCAGTTGTGTTTTTAGAAACTTCAAGTCGCTGAAGTATAGGAGTGGGCTCAGCAGGCTGCCTTGTGGTAGACCAGCATTAATTTGTTTCAGCTCTAAGAATGCATCTACCTGCTTAATTCGAAAATACCTTCTTGAAAGGTATGAATCGAAGAGTTACGCAACATACTTGAAAGGGTCATATTTTTCAGTTTGTACTTCAGTCCTTTGCTAAATGGAGCATCAAAATAAATTATGGCAAGTCTGCACACGTCAACTTCACCAATCGGAAGCTAGATTACAAACCCGCCTTTAAATAATCCTGCAATTTCTTATGCAAATCTATAGGAATTGATACCAAACACACCTTTTTCTGAAAAACCTTGGAAATTATGAATTTTATTCCTCTCAAAAATCTCTTATAATTGAGCTAGCATTGTGGTTCAAGAATTGAGCTGTTGAGAGGCCGAGATTGATTTTTGATGAAAATTTCAAAATGTAGCTATTATAGTTTGGCTGGAAAAGTGTCGACGGCGTACAGACAGAATTGTTTTTATTGGATCTTCGGATTCTACATGTCTTGTAACGTAAAACATCACATTTTGAGGGGGTTATAAACTTTTTTACTTGGGCGATTACAATGGTTTATTATTTGAATAATAAATTAATAAAATAAATGATATAAAAATAAAATAAAATAAAAATAAATTTATTATTGAATAATAAACCAAAAACTTTCAACGCGAGCATGCTCTCAATTCCATCGGTTAAATGCTCTCTTAATTAAAAGGACTGACCACGTTGCATACGCTTCAACGCAAAATATTCCTATAAACGCAGCTACTCACATTTTTTCACGAGCTTGTAAATTTTTTTGGTCAGTTTTCGGTTCGCCAAAGGTTGAGCGATGGGGTTGAGAAATTTGCAGCGTTCCTCGTAAGAAGGTGGCGCCTGGTCGCCAGATTCGATTACAGTCTGATCCGCCTCTTCGCCCAAACTCATTTTAGGCTTCTTTTCTTTCGTCATAACTTGAAGAAAAAAAATTGTCAAGTTATAAGAGCTTCGACAGGTAATTAAGTGTAAAATTAATTAGTTCTCCGGTACTTACCGATATCCGCAGGAAGCTTAATGATAAGTGGAAATACGCTCTTGAATAGCTGTTGCCCTCCAATGGAAATACTTTAATTATTTATGGTTTGTGACCTGCCAAGTAATAACGGCTAGAAGAATAAAACCAATACAACTAAGAAACAACACAATTCGGCTAAACAAATCAGTACAGGAGGCAATGCACGTGTAGCTTATCACTCGCGGACTAGCCGGATCGGCAAAATGCTATGGTAGACGTTTATATTGTTTCTCTCTCCTAGTCGTTCAAAACACCAATGAAAAAGTAAGAAACCGACTCAAAAATTGATTCCTCTCCTCATTTAAAACAATTTACATAGAGACGAATATTTTCTAAAAAAAAGTACTAATAAATTCATAGTACCTTTCTGACTTAACAGCTACCATTTCCCTCTTAATTGCATCACCAAACCATCTATTAATCTATTTAAAGGCTAAAAATTAATAGACCCATGAAAAGAATCTCTAACAATAATTACCTTTTCATAAAATATGCTGTCCATCATTAAGCGTAGAACATAAATCGTAATCAAGGATGACAATGAAAAAATCTCGGCGTTTTATTCTTTAATTAAACTTCACCGACCATTTTTCAGATCAGGTTTTCGAAAACCTTTAAAAATAAATGCACTCGGGCGGAGATTGGAGATGGGAAAGCTGTCATTTGTAGGCATTGTTCAGAACACAAGTCACAGGTCAGTTAGGTCGACCGATTCGACCTGTTCGGACAGATTAGACATGTTAGCAGAGGAAGAACTCTTTTCGGCAGCTGTATCACAAGGAGGAGCAGCAGCATCACGAGGAAAACTCAAATTTGCCCACGAGCCGGCCTCTAATTTTTTCAAGCTGACTTCCACTTTCGCAGGAGTCATCGAAACGGCGCTTTTCCCGACATCAACGATCTGAAAGGTCATCAGTAGGTTTTTAATAATTCAAAGAGACATTCAGGTATTGCATGTGAATGCACATTACTTACACCTCTCAGCTCCATATCCGTGGAGTAAGAACCGTCTTGCTCCGGGAAGTACAGTAACATCTTCAGCCGCACCGGAGACAATTCAACTAAAGATGCGTCCGGATCGCATTTCTTGCCAAATATGGAGACATATACATGTGTCGCTGTCTGATACCAGTCAAGGCGGCACTTAACTTCTCCCGCAGCCGCCTACGAAGAGGATGGTTATCTCATCGTTGCAATCAATCGAATATTTTCAATCCAACTTATAGACAGTTACCTTTTGTTTGAACCAAACGTGTTCCCCTGTAGCGCAGCCGACTTGGGCTAGGAAATTGTCGAATTCGGTCGTCCGTTTTGTACAACAAGACCAGAATTTGAGGCCTTCATGAAAAACAGGGTAACCTGGGTGATAAGTGCAGCTAGTTGGCAACGTTTCAGGGCCTACATATTCCTGCAACACAATGTTTTCTCTTTACAAGCCCAACATTTTAGCATTGATTTACCTTGGAGAGCATCAAGCCAGATTTCCATCGCACTCTTATAAAAAGTACTCTCAGAAATAGTGAAGTCGGGAATAAATTATTAAACCGAGGAAATAATTTCATTGTAGCAAACGCCGCAGACTCACTGTCTTGCAAGAATTATTTTTGCACGGAGTACCGATTGGAATATCGTTTGTAGACTCAGATGCATTCGATTTTGTTACATCGCCTGATGATTTCAATGTGGCAAGCTGGTCCAGAAGGGCTTTGTTTGCTGAAGGTGCCATCTTGATCTGAAATCGTGAGGTTGGGTAAAAACTGTTATCGATCTAGGTACATAGAAAACATACTAAATGTAGGACTAGTTACCAATGGCGAATCAAAGGGAGGCCGCGCCAATGATTTGGGCTGAGGAGCAACAGGCGCTTTGTATTCGATGATTTCATCATCTGGGACGCTACTCTTGGTCGGCTTCTCAGGCTCAGGTGGCTTCACGTTTGAATGTTTCGACAGGGTACATCCCTACAAGTAAAGTCGGAGGTAATATGATGAAATAACAAATATTTCAAAAACCTAGAATAATTAATTATTGCTTGAGTCGTTTAATGGCAATAAATTCTTTTCTTATGGATAAAATTTATCTGAAGCACCCCAAGAAAGCCTGACCTTGAGCAAAATGTAAGTACAATGAAGGTCAACAGATTCAGCTCACAGAGAAATCGTAATTTTATTGAGCGGTGCCGAAAAACGCTACAAAAATGATTGTACAGTGGTTTATTATTCCTTTGCTTCAATACTGATTTAAGAAGACCATCCATTTGCGATAGTAACTATTCTGAACGTTTTCACCTAACAGATTGTTTTCTTATACGGAAAACTCCATACCAATTATAGTAATTTTAATAATTTTCAATTTCCTTATTTTCAAACGAAGAGCTAAATTTTTCACCGAACGGTACAGCTGAAGAGTGTTTGACGAGCTTTCCAAAGAATATAGAACGCCTACTATAGCTCCAAAAACTCATGCCGGATTTCTTAAAATCTTGAAAATTCTACACGAAAGCTGCGATAATTCGAGAACTCATACAGCTATCGATCCCTCGATAGTTTCATTCGATTCTGAGTGCAAAAATCGATAGAAATCGTTACCAAATTTACCTTTTTACTTAAAAAAGTTGGAAAATAGGAGTTTCCTCCCCCTCAAAAGTAACCTTAAAATTGAGATAAAGATTTTTTGGTTCAAGAATTGAGCCGTTGCAGACCAAGATTGATTTTCGGTAATTTAACTATTAAACTCTGGTCCGACAAGTATAGGAAGCAGACGGTCTTTTAAAAAAAAGAAGATTTTCGGGTTCTACATGCCCTGAAAGGTAAATCATCAAATTTTGAGGTGGGTGAAAAAAAATTTTTTTTGGCATTACAATGGCTTATTGTTGAATAATAAACCAAAATTAAGGATGTTATAAATAATGCAGAAACGTACATTTTTCACACTCTCACTAGCAAAATATGTGAAACATGATTCGAGGCTAACCATGAATAGCCCTAATATTTTCTCGACAGAACTTGACTTCAAAAAGTTAAGCTTATTTCGCCGAATTAGTGTTTTGCAAGGAATTCCCTAAGTACAACGAATACAGCTCAAGTTGATACTTAGGACTAACGAGCTGCAGATAGTAACCTTGATGTTCAAAAATTCGGTGAAATCCGTGCATTTCTTCTTGCAGCACGACCAGCCTTTATAAGCGTCGTGAAAAACTGGAGTTCCGCTGTGATGGCGACACGAATCTAAAACGATGCAACTTATTCAACTTCGATTGTCCAACAATTTCACACATAGTAAATTAATAATAATAGAATTTTTTCCTCTCACCATCAGTGTTCAACTCTGGGTTGTATGATTGTCCGCAGCCGCGATTATAACAAAGCAACATGTTCTCTGACATGACGAGATAATTCTGAAGACAAAACACACTAGTGGCTAATTAGTTTCAGATTTTTAGCTCAGGAACATATTATTCTACACGTTCAAAGCTCAAAATCGGTCGAATTCGATAAGAGAGCAATAAAATAGAGTGGTCGAGTGAACTGTTAACGCAATATGAAAAACGCCGTATGAAAAGTCGCCTCGAAAATTCTAGACGAGCTAACTCCTTATCATATTGCTGATTACTGTTAAGATCTCTCAGTAATCAGTGTTGAACATGGGTGTTCATTTAAGATTTCACAGCTAAAGATCTCGAACAAAATCTAAATTGAATCGATATCGAGCTGAAAAACTCAACAAAATTAATAACAATTTATCGAACATTCATTCACGCATTCAAATATTAACACAAAGTAACGTTCAGACATAGTAACATCGATTTTTTCGTTCGCATTTTTTGTACCTACCATACTTTCTCTTTCTTGACGATTCGCAGCCCGAAACCTTATTTTACAAACTTGAAGATCAAGTGTTGAGAATACTGAACGAGATACCCGGAAATGCCAATTTTAAAAGAATCGAAAGGAAAATGTCAAAATGTGTTAGAAAACATCGAACGCAACCAACGATGTATACAAATCGATAGTTAGATGCATCGATTTCTATCACGGCTTTTTCACTTCGATGTGATACCAACTGTTCAAAACGAGTTGCTTAACCATAATTCACCTTTATTTTGGAACAATCAATCTTGTTTTCACTGAAAATACAATATTCGAATTAGAAAAAAATAAATATAAATGCTATTCTCACCGTTCATAAGCGGAGTAAAAATTTCGAACATCCAAATTATCGAACAATTTTTCATTAGTATCGAAGTATAGGATATTAGTAATCGATAGTATCGATGCATTGATGGTCAAGTTTGAACTTTGAAACCAACATGGCAATTCCACGCGTCTCCCGGCCATTTCCAGTCCAGTCTCCCGTTCTCTTTGTCGTGTGATGGTGTGATCGTAAATCGCGTCGCGTCGTGTTGTGTCTCCGGTTGAACTATCCAGCAATTTTTTTTTTCTTTATTTCGCGATGCGCTTGAAGGCTGCTGATGATGGAGTGAGGCCAATGGATACATCCGTGAGTAAGTCAATGTACTTTTCCATTATACTGTACTTTGGTACTTCCATTGTACTCTTCCATATATAGTCACTTAGTCAGCGTATTGCGAGTTTGAGCTTCAGGTGGCTCAAAACGAATTCAAAATTTTTGTTGCTTCATCTTTTTCTGGCAAAAGGTTGTGATGTAGAACGGTGAGGTTTTGAACTATATGAACTAGTGTTGTACGAAAACCCTGATTATGCAAGCGTCATTTTTCAACCAATTAGGTCTTTCTTTCTCTGACGAATAATCTGAAGGTATTATGAAGTTGAAACGTCTATTTAGATGTTTGCTATGTTTTTAGAGGACTTTTCTCGTTTTAAAATTGCTCAAACGGCATTTTACGGTCTATTTTCTTTATGAGATTGGTCCAATCCGAAGTGGCACCTCACATTGCCCATTTTTGGATTCTTTTTCGTAATGCCGCCGATGAATGAGAACGCAAATAAATTAATAAATACACCTCTGTAAGGCACTTTTCTCCATTAATTTTGGTTCGTAGGGGAAAAAAACAAATGTTTAAAAGGAGGGTTATTTTCCATTTATTTCCTCAAACAATATATAATTGAATCATATAGCACAATATAATCATTTTCACAATCAAGTGTCATTTATAACAAAGATGGCGAAGGCAGCTTTTTTACCGTTAGGTAACTTTTTCAGTTTTTTCGTAATTTTTCTTTTTTCTTTTAACATTCAACAACTGAAAATATCACATCTTTATACAATCGAACAACAATAAATATGATTATTTTGAGTTATATAGGGTTTCGTTATAACTATAGTACTGTATAATAAAAATGTTGGAAATAAGAAGACTTCAAGTACACGGAGTTCCGTTGCATTCAAGAATTATTTCCCGATAGCTCTAACGATTTCTAATAATTTAAATAAGGTACGGCCGTAAAAAGAATACAGTAAATAATTAAATCATTATAGCGTTCGAAGGTTACCAGCATTTTTGAACAGTTGTCGAAATTTGAGGTAAATGACCGTAGATTAAAAAGTTGGCTAAATGTCAAAATGCTACGCGATTCGAAAAAAAGAAAGTATTTTTCAGAACTGGTTCTGGTAAATATTACTAACAAGATTATCCCCAGGATTCCAAGAGTAGATTATTCCGGAATGCTGTTTTTATCCTGGGGGAAAAAATTCGTAACCCATTTCGAGAAAGCGGTGACTCAAAACACTATAGTCACTTCTATCTAACTGTAAATCATCGTTTTGTAGTAACTAATTTTTTTTTCAATAGGCCTTAAAAACTAGTAGTTCTCGCTATGTTAGCTTTTAAAAACTAATGCAATTATCTTTCTTCTCTGTAACCTATTTCAAAGATGGCGGATAGCTCGACCACAACCGAATCTTTTCAGCCGTGGTTGCTCAACTTGATTGAAACGAATTCAAAACGGAAAATGATACTATAGCTATTTACACGTGGCAGCGATTTTATTTTTACCTCGGCTACTAATACGCTTAGTATTCAAAATAACACGCTCTCCATTCTGCAAAAAAAGGAACATACCTACTTCACACTGGGATTGTTCGTTATGTGGCGGTTCACATGGCCGAATGCTGCGGCCGTCAGCAAAACGTTCTCCGCCCAATATCGGAGGCGGATATTCCATAGTCAGCAGGATTACATTTTTGGGTGGCTTGGCTTCGTTCCTCGAGGCAGTCGTCGACACAGAACGTCGCAACTCCCCTCCTGAAAGCTTCCAGTCCACAGTGGCAAAACGCTTCCCTAATCTTTTGAGTCTGCGGTATACGAAGATGTCGCTGGGAGCCAAATTTGGTGAGTTGGGGGGGACTAACAATCAAGATCATGCCGTTTTTTGTCCGAAAACTGCCTCACGGAGAGCGCGGTGTTAGCAGGTGCGTTGTCATGATGGAACAACCAGTCCCCTCTGCGCCAAAGGTGCACCCTTTTCCTGTCCTCCCTCAGCCTCTTCAGAACCTCCAGTTAGAACTTCTGGTTCACTGTTTGACCAAGAAGTACGAATTCGTCGAGCACAACACCTCTTGAATCGAAGAAACAAATCAACATTGTCTTGATGTTTGACTTAACCTTCAACCATCATTTCTCCTCTTTTAAATGGGAAAACGTCTCCTAAACATGCGTTTCCCCCTAGCAGCATCTCCATAAGCTGTAGTGAGCATTGCAAAACTTTCTGTGGCTGTTTTCAAATTTCAGTGCTGCGTTACCTGTCAGCCATTACACGTTTTTGCAGATTTTTTTCTGGAAAAAATTCACAAGGGCTCGAACTTAGCACACTGACTCGTGAGATGTTGCTTCAACCAGCAGCGTCTGGAACATGGCCGTCGTTGCGACCTCACTAGCGCTCTGGGCGACCGTGGTACTGAGCTACCGAACCCCAGAGACAGTCTCTACTCGCCTTGTGCTTGTGCTAGGCCATTATTGTTGGAGTTTCTGTGTTGGTATTTAATGGGCAACTACTTATGTAGGGGAATGAGTACATTTCAATTACTCAAGTTCATTCCAAATCGACGCACGTATCAGATCAATTATATTATTTCCCTTATCTCCAAAATCCCTAAATCAGTCCAATTTGATGTACGCATCAGTAAAACACAGTTCGAGTTCTTGGACTATCTGGGGTTTATGGAAACTAATAAACTCAATTTTCCGAAGTTTGCAGCAGGAATTTTTATTCTCATGCTCAGGATTGTCAGGAGTGATTCTCATCACTCAAGAAGCCATGACTTTACCAACTAAGCTACACAGTAGTATAGTTTATAATACAACATTAATTTGTTCCTCTTGATAGCCACCCGGAGCGCTAGTGAGGTCGCAATACCGGCTGTGTTCCAGTCGCTCCTGCTTCACCCCACTCTACCGAAATTCCCCCTCATCCCCTCCACTTCCCACGCCAGCCCCATTCCTGTTACTTTTGGGTCCCCCATCGTTCTAGCATCCCTTGTTGCCTACAAGGTTCTGTGTCGACGACTTCCTTCAAAAAACGTAGCCGAGCTACCCAAAACTGGAATCCTGCTGCAGTATTGGGTGGGGAACGTTTTGCTGACGGCCGCAGCTTTGATTGTCCTTGTGAATCGCCACAGTTAAGATCACGCTTGCACATCACTACTGCTAGCAGAGCTCTACTCCGACGGGGTCGGTTGCGAATTTTAGAATTTGTAAAGAAGCGCATTTAATGCATTAGTTATATCAACATGGTTATCCCCTAGTTTAGATAGTGGGTAATATCGAATAATATTCGCCTTCGGCGAACAATGGTAGCTGTTCCATTCCAAATGGGAAAGCTCTATGATACCGCGGATTGAAAAGAAAATGATCAGTGGCGCTGATCATATTAATTTTTTTAATTCAGGAGAAAAAAAATCGGTGTACGCTTCAGTGATCAGTTTTTTTCTAGTAGCTCGGCTAAACGGGCTAAGTTTTGAATTAATTACATTACTAGTAGAGTCCTCTTGATTTTTTTCATCTTTTTTTGCCGAGGGACAACTGAAAATTTTCTGATGATGTTCTCTATGTACAAGAGCTGTTCACTGTGAAAATATTGCTCAACGGATTGCTGAATACATTGAAAATATTGCTCAGTAAATTCGGGATAAAACAGAGTTACGGGTGGAAAAATAAATACCGATCTCGCGATATTTTCCTCGTCGGGCGCACGAAAAATAAGCCAAAAAGGTGTTTCGTTTTACAAAAATAAACGCTAGAGACGGTTGACATTTTCGCTTGAGCACAGTTTTCAAGAATAACCAATAATGCATATGAGTAGGGACGATTTTTATAGATACAGCTATCTACTAAAATACTACGAGATTTTTTGTCATCTGATGCTTGGCAGTTTATCGACATCTTTCGTTCAATTGTCGCCGCGAATTTTCAACCCTGATTCCATTTGAAAAATATCGGCTAATCATTATAGCCCCCAGATTAGGCCCATAATTACCAGTGATATTATTCTTCAGACTATCGCCTTTGCGTGAGCGTCTCAAAAATGGCTTTGTCATAGGGATGGAAGTACGATTTTTGAATAATATTTAATAATTCACCCCGTTCTCGATTTTTCTCCTCCTTAAAAAATCTCTTCTTCTTTCTCGATCTCTAATATTGATTATTATTATTATTTAAAAAAAAAAAAAAAATCGGTGCAGATATTTTCCTGAAATTCGGTTCCAGTCCAGTTTCAATTTATTGAGGTGTTTATTGGAACCGAATATGGCAAATTTCAGGATTGAAAATCTTGTAGAGCGCTTACTGGTGTCAGAACTGCGCCTAGTTGAAAACATTGGAAACATACCTGTCTTGGAGAGATGTGATCTCTCTTGAGTGTTAAGTAATGCTGCAGAAATATTAAAGAATACTTCTAATTACCCGAAAATGAACTATATCCGCTTTTGAACCTTCGACCATGAATTTTCTATTTCGCTCGGCTTCTGATGTAATCTTTGGGCACTGTTTCCTTGATGGTAGAATAATCACATTTCACTGCGATATGATTCGTTATCGGTAGGTCCGAAATGCCGTATCACAACTTCTTTCTCTACCTTCGTAAAATGTCAATCCCTTTCAAAAAACTATTTCTGAATACAAATATTGGAAAATTCGAAAACGTAAATCTCGTAATATGCGTCGGCTACTAGTTTGGTGTTTAATTTATAATCGCCCATTTAGATTATACGAGTGCAATTCAACTGAATTCAATTCAAATGAACGCAAGTCAACTAGTTTCAGTACTGCACTTCGCAAGTTGATCTCGATTGCGAGTTTGTGGGGAGAAAATCACGTTTCCCAGGCGTACGTGTTAACTTCTCGAATGATAAAACCGTTTCGAATACGCTCATTTTGAGCCGAAAAAGAAACGACGAGATTCTTTACGTGATAGTTGATTTTTTTTACAATACCTATATAACCTTCTAGTTCACAACGCTTCTAAAAATACAGTTGAACGCAGGTAGTCGAAGAAAAATCAAACTCTAGTATTAGCGATGGGAGAATTATCTCCGGAACTTTGATAGCAAAATACTGATAAATATTCACAAAAATATCTGGCTCACTGAAAGGGTATTTTAAAACTAATTCCAAAAGACTCACGACCCAACGTTTCAGGTATTTTTTCAATTTAAAATGCTTTGTACAACCGACATTGTTCAATCTTCAGCAACTTTCTTTTCTATCAACCATTATTCACGGTAAAGAGGCCGAATTTATCGATAAAAGTTTTGAGGAAAATTTTATAAATAAATGAGCAGCAATTTTTTCGATTGTCAGGTTCAAAATGCACTCCAGATTAAAATATACTTAAATCTATTAGGCGGAGGCTTTGAACCGATTCGAGGATATGTTTTTCGATTGAGTCTAAAATTGAAATTCAAATCCGAGGGTTCTTTAACGGGATTTTCCGTGTAATCGTGAAACGATAATAGTTAACGCAGTTCGTGGATTAACTTGGAGTAACAAAGTTGCAATTATTTTCGGTAGGAATAATTTCGTTTAATTTCGAGCCCCTTTTGACCCAATTTTCGCAAAATGTTCGCTTAGCCGCATTACCAATTATTGTATCATAATTGTATTATCAAACACGCAAACTATAATACTGTCGTTTTATTCGCTCTTGTCATTCGGCATTATCGCGATGACTTTTTCATGTGTCTTTTAACGTGCACGCCTTTTGGTTGGCCTAAATGGTGTTAGCTTCAAGCTGCACCTTGTGAAACGTGCTCAAGCATCCATAATACTACATTTAATCGTGTATTGGGAATCGATGAATTTTCCTTTGCCCTTGGGTGATAATCCGAAAATGGCGAGTATTCAATCTCTATATTTAAAAAATAAATATCATAATTTTGAGCCGCAAATCATGCGTACCTAGTAGCTATCATTAAATAAATAAATAGATCGGTGAAATCGACTATTAAATTTCTGCCGTAATGTTCAAGATAAAAATCTGTTTGCTTTTTGCAGGAAAATATTTTTCGGTAAATTTCGTTGGCCAATCAGATCGTAGAAGAAGGTGAAATTCTAATTTGACCTTGAACTTGTCCAAAAATCGAAAGACCGGTAAAGTACTATGTAAAGTGGCGTTTTGAGTATGAAAATGAAAGTTGTGGGAGAGTGAAGGACGGACAGACTTATTATTCATATTTTATTTATTTTTATACTTTTTTTAAATATTTTTTCGTGATGAATCCCGTTACCATTAATGTTTAATCCGTTCATATTTGCTGTCAACCATTTATCTTTCACCTTTACTTATGCCTTAATGAATAAATATCGCTTAAGTCGTCGCGAGCAAGTGAAAAATGGCTTTATCGAATTTTTTTACTCCAAATTTATGTTTTTCCAACTACTGAGACGCCCTTTAAAGGTTGGACGGTGTCCGCATACGCGCTTGTACATTTTCAGATAATCACCCATGGCGTAAAATTGTGTTGCCTAATAATCCGTCATCGATTGATAAATGACTCCCGAGAATTTCTATTGAATAAGGGCACAGCTTTGACTCGGGATATTAGCGTGATCAATTTGTCAATTTATTTTCATCGATTTTCAAGCGACCGGGTTCTTTCGTTATTTTATACACGACTCGCTCGTTTGGCAATACTCGTATAGTGAAATAAACTAATTTTCAATGGTGGGCTTTCGAGTTAAAAAAAATCGGAAACGGATATTCCATATAATTTATTTTCTACCGCTTTGAACAGCATTGAGTTGTCGTAGAATTCTCTAGTCAAATCTATCTATCTTTCAAGCCTTGACTGCTCTACCGGTTTTGCCTATACTTCGCTGATTCTTGCTAGTAGCCAGATTCGTTCCAATGGTCTGAAATAGAAACCTATGTAAGCCAGTGTCTACAGCCGTAAGAACTTCGCTAAGTATAAGATCAGCCAACAGAACCTGGGATAAGGCTACGTCTATGGCACTAACTCAATTTCTCCTATCGTACGTTAAGTACTACGGACATTATCTTACGGGTTGTTGTAGGTTGTGAAGCCAGTCTATTTCGTGACTACGACGAGTCGTCGCCGATACGTCTGTGTAGTGGTGTAGTTGCGAGGCGGCCAATGTTGTTTCAACGTGTGTGTAGGTTCGTGGGTAATGTTCATCGGCGAGACTGTTATAACGCGCTGGTGCACGAGGCAGCGCCCAAGACTGCCCAAGCGGCCGAGACGAGGAAGAGCACATTATTTGTTGCTGATGTGAGCAGCGAGGTTGCAGCGTTGCACAGGTGGCCCGTACACGAGCAGTACGTATTGTACACGTTGTACGTTCCGGATCTATAGAGGCATTTCTTCTCGTTGAGGTAGTCGTCCTCGAGATACCCACAGCTTCGTACTACACGGATTTTACCGTAAACTGCGAACAATGACAGGTCGGTGAGATACGTAACATTCTCATGGCTATGACTATGACTATGACTATGGCTCGGCTATGACTATAATTGAAGAAGATGAGGTGTTATATTTTGTAATAGAATCGTGTCTGCAAAAGGGAATTTATCAGGCTTAGTAGTTCTTGGGGTAGCATTAAACTAATTTGATGTTTGACGTCTTTTGGTTTTTTTAAAATAATAAACCATTGTAATTGCTCCTCAATGAATTAAAATTTTGTGCCCCTCAAAATGTGATATTATATGTTTCAATACGCCTGAATTTCTAATATCCAACGGGAAAAATGCTGGTCGTGAGACTTTTAAAAAAACTATAATAGCTATATAAATACTTGAATTTGTCACCAAAAATCATTCTTGGCCCGATAGTGGCTCAATTCTGTAGCCATATCAATACTTCAATTTTAAAGGAGTTTTGGACGATTTTTAAGAAGGGGAGAATTCTTATTTTCCAATATTTTGACAAAGGTGTGTTTGGTGTGAATTTTTTTTTTTTTTTTTTTTTTTTTTTTTTTTGACGCTGAATCGAATGAGATCATAACATGATAGCTATAATCGTTGTCAAGTTGTCGCAGCTTTTGTGTGAAATTTTCGTAAATTTAATTTTTAATTTTCCCCGCCGTGTATTTGATCCATTTGATTTTCCCTACTTATTGAAATTAACCGTCTCGTCATTTCGGTCCCCCCATTTTTTTTGTTGTAGAATTTTAGTATTTTTGTCGACTAATTAATCAACGTGCTCATTTTTCAATTTTCTTCAGGTTTTTTATTTTATTTTTTTAAGTTTCAGTTTGCATTTGCTATTTGTCAAACGAGCGCTTCAACAGTTCCCAACAGAATATTTAATAAATTAACTTAACTTAATAATATAACTTTCATTGAATTCGAACGAAGGCCCTAACATATTAGTTGGTTCATATGTTTGGGATTGTTACTATTGTTACTATTCTCCTTGCTTATCTCTTTGAATCTCAATTTATTGAAGCTAGGAAAACTAAACCGCTGTACAATCATTCGCAGCTTTTTCTTTTCAGTTTTCGCCAATCTCGGCCGAAAAGGGCTGCTTTTATTGTGACTTTGTTGGTAAATTTTTCAAGAAGAAATCATTTGTAACATTTCGAGACGTAAACTGTTTCTGCTGCGTTGATAGTTCTCGAGATACAGCTGTTCGAATGTTTGTCGAAAATTCCCACATTTTTCCGGGAAAATTTAATTGAAGCTGATCCTATTTGCAATATGTTGTAAACGTGGACGTCATTATTCCCTAGTTTAGCGAGGCTATTTGTAGCCTGAAGAGGGGGCGATTCTCCTTGCTGGAAGGACCGAGTCAACCCGTTAATTGAAGTCAATCACAAAGTTCGCACTTCGAACCGAAGTCATTAGAACCTTCGCTTGTTACAACTTTACCTGCTGCCGTTAACTCGAATAACTACTCTAGGCGCTGCCGGTAAGTTAGGACGAAATTTCAGCACAATTTTCTCGCCCAAGCGCAGAAATTGAGTTTGATCGAATACCGTAAAATTATCAGGTCACCGTTAAATAGTTTTGTGCTGTACGAACGGATTTGTTAAGAACTCGAAATGCTATTCCGCATTATGGGAGTAGATTGGTCCTTTTTTATCGCTTTGTCCACTTAGGTATCCACCTGAAAAACTCATCACCCTCATCCATCTTCCTTGTCAATTTTTTTCTGGATTTTCGGATTTGTTTCAAAAGTCGTACTTGTTACCTTTTTGAATATTTTTGCGGCATATTCGGGGCTTTTTGCCCTGCAGATGTTCCAATGGCTCGATTAGACTGCAGTTGACTGTCCCCAGTGCATACGGATCGAACGGGTCGCCGCATCTGGGATCGTATTCCGAATTGCACTGATAACATTGTAGCGATGGTTCGACTTCGTTTGAATCTCGCCCTGCCACACCTGGAAAAGAATGTCCATAAGAAAACGCACAAACAGAAGGAAGACATTAATTTTTTCCCGTTTTACCCAATAATTTTTTAATAGACAAATAATAATTCATTAAAAAAATGGGAAAAAACGATAATTTATATGTCATATAATAAATAGAAATAATAAAATAAATAAAAACCGATAATTTATAATAAATAGAATAATTATTAATTAATAAAAACGACAAATTTTATGACCCGGTTTTTTGCGTTTGTTTGCCTGTTTTTCCTCGATAACTTTAGAACCAAACACTTTTAGATTCGTATATATATTACTCAGAGGCGAAAATGAGCTATCCAAATCCTACAATTTGGTGTATTTAACTATATTTTGATGTATATTTTAATTATAAATTTAATGTAAATTTTATTTTTATGTGTATTTTAACTATATTTTTTATTATGTTATGTTCCCGAGGAGCTATTAGCGCTCGATGAAAACTCAAAACATGATTTTTACCGAAAAGTGGAATATATCTTGAAAACAAAAAATAATCAGTTATTTTTTATTTTCAATCGATTCTAAATTAAATTTTCTCAATTTGCTTACACAGAAACTATTTTTTCAAAATTCGCAAAAAATAAATGAAAAATCAAAAAATATTATTAATTGTTAGAATTTGATGCTTTCACTTTAAATTCGAATTCTACATCTAATCATTGATTAATCTTATTTGAACAGTACTGTGAGTATTATTTGTAAAGGATTTTCAAAGTTGAAAACATGAAAACGTGTAGTACGGAAATCAGCAAAAACTGATGGTTGTCGTCAAATTTCCGTTGCTTTGACGTCAAATTCGGATTCAGCGTTAATTTTCCTACAAGAATAGTTTTCAAATTCGCTTGAAAACTAAACTTTAATTTTTCACTCTTACCGCTGCCAGCGGAGCCGGTGATAAACTCAATTTACGGTAAACAATTTCTGTGGCGCTGTTTAAATTTTTTTCTTGACCAGAACCTATTTTTCCCAAATTCGCGAACATGGCGAAAAAAATTCTAAAGTTGAAACGTCACAAGAGTGAAAAACCGAAAAAAAAGAAAAACACGTATAAATCGTTAGAATTTCATCCATTTCACTTCAAATTCGAATAGTACGTCTAATTTCCTGTAAGAATGAGTAATAAAATAATATTGAAAATTACTGTGAGTATTCTGAATGAACTTTCAAAGTTGAAAACGGTGTAGTACTAAAACTGGGAAAAACGAATAGTTATCGTCAAATTTCCGTCGTTTTGACGTCAAATTCGGATTCAGCGTTAAATTTCCTATAAGAATAGCTTTCAAATTCGCTTAGAAACAAAAGTTTAATTTTCCATCTAGCGGAGCTCGAAATCTCGGCCTATGAAAAACTCGATTTACGGTAAATAATTTCTGTGGCGCTGTTTAAATTTTTTTCACCAAACTTTTTGCTATGTACGTGTGTAAGGCAATCAAATGAAGACTCCTGCATAATAAAACAATTGATTCCGACGAATTTTGACCCCGAAAATCACGTCTAAAGTCCAATTTTCGAGCTTTTAAAAACTGATTTTTTTGGACCACTTGCAAATTTTTCCGAGAAATAAAAAAAATCACAAAAATACATCTTGGTAAGATACAACTTTCCTGAAAATTTCAGATTCTTATCTGTATTGAGAGAGGAGTAAAAAATCGTTAACTCATCGGTTCAAAGAAATCGCAGGGGTACCCCTAGGATTTTCCGCGAAACATTTTTTGCTATCGATTTCGCTCAAATTCAGCATAATGATAGTTGATGACGTGTATATCAATAATATATGCGCCATTTTTTGTTTCTTTTGCACTAAATAGATGAAAAGAACGTTTAAAGTTGAAAAATGTAATCTTTTCGTGTCTATTCCACTAATATTGTCGAATACCTCATGAACGGTTGAAAAATGGATAGGTACATTACATGGGGAAAATGTGCACAGTTAAATTACCTATATTTTGGTATATTCAAACACCTCAACTGACGACTTTTGGTTTGAATTATCTACTGTGCAAGTGACAAATCTTGGAATACTTAAAAGTTGGGCTGCCTATCTCAGCTAAAACTTCACCCAAGTTGAAAAACCCAATACTTATAATACTAAGTACCTACACCACCTACATACCAAATTATAGCAACTACTATAATAACTATAGATTACCACTCTCCATACTAGTAACTCTTCGAAAATTAAGTAATGCCATGCCTCAAGACGGGAACTTTATTTCCCTTGCAACTTGATGTTTTATGAGGGGAAACTCTTGACTTTTCGCTGCATTACCACAGGTTTCAAGCGTTTTAGGATGCGCTGTGAACCAGGGGCGTTGCTATGACGACATTTCCCCAAAGGTGAACGTTGCAAATGAGCCGGTCGAACCGCGGATCTACGCCGTGGTAGAATTCAGTTGAAAACATACGATCTCTCTATGTTCATTGTTTATCTAGATACGGCTAGCTGAACCAATATTTTTTCAAATTAGTTAAATCGTGGCATTATAGCCAGTTTGTCCATTTTGCTTCCACTAGCGAACATTTTGTAAGATTAGGTTCAGATTTCTTTATTAAATAGCGTATTTTACTTCATTGTAAAATACCCCTATACGTTGTTTAGAAAAAAAAGCTCTCCTTTTTAGTCGGAAAATGCGATTATTTGTGTTTAGCGCATTTGAACTATTTTTCCACGAAATTGTTACAATTTAGATTAAACAGAATGTCTATTTTGTTCATCCGATGCGTTCTGCATCTATTGAATTATCGCAATCCCCTTACTGAGCGTAACTTGAGGTTATGTTACCTAGGGAAGGTCGGCTCAAAAGTAGGGCGGGTATCGATTGAACCGGTACTGAAACGTGCCATCGCATTAGCCGGCACCGCATTCAACCTACAGCGATTCTCGTACCGAATAAAATCTGTCCCCATCGCTACCCTGAAAATAAAGGCCGTCTCGTATGGGAAGTAGCCAACAACGCATAAGTACTGGGATATTTACTAATATTGCGTGTTCTAATTTCATAATTGTTTCCCTTTAGCTTTTTCTCGCCTATTTTTCTTACGCTTGATATTGAACTGGGGAAAAAGGGACTGATCTAACTTTGATAGTGCTCTTCTTTACAAAAAAAAAAAAAAAAAATATTTACTATTATGAATTGGCAATTAAATGCAACAGCAAATCTCCATTCTTTAGTTTATCAATTCATCGAGACTTTCAGTTCGATTAAACAGTTACCAATTTACTATTGGTGACTGATGATTGTCATCTTTTAGTTTGTAGTAGTTATCGATTAGGGGTTGTGTCACACAATTTAATCCTCAGTCTCAATTCTGTATAGTTCATTTTTGGAATTATTTCTTTAAAGAAGAAAACCTTTGTTATTTACTGTTAACCTAACCCTGGTTAGTTAGTGAATAAATTATTTTTTATTTATTTATTGATGAGATATTTTCTATTTTTAGGAATTAGTGCAATAGAGTTTATGATATATTTTTAACCATACGACAATAATATTCGAAAATGGATCATACCAAAAACGGAAAACGATCTTGATAATTTACACTACTTCCAAGCCCTGAGGAAAGAAATTTTCCGACGGCTCGGTGAAAGAACCTACCTCTGATCTATGACTTCAACTTTACAATTTACGATTTATAAGAAAATAGATAAATTTGAATAAAAATATTCAAAGGCAACTTTGTCTCGCGTATTTCTATGGAAGCTCGAAATCGCCAGATTAACTGTCAATTTTTCCCTATTGAATTTTTCTGTTGTCCCTCTGGCGGTAGTTGTAGCGAAAAAATCAAGTAACCTGACAGACCTTACGGTTCGAGCTGCTGAATTATCGCCGACACTGAACGTGTGGGAGTGTTTCCTGCTCGACGGATTTGTTCGAGAGAAACATTGCCTTGTCCTGAGACTAATCTACCTCGTCTGTTGCCCCAGTTAGCATCACCGAGACTTTAAAATCTCCTTCTAGTCTATTCTATGTCTGCAAAATTTTATCGGATGACTTTTAAAAACACCGGTTATTAACGTTGAAGAAATATCTGGCGAATCAGTTTACTATCGTCGACCAAATATTAATCACTCTATATAACCAACGAGAATTTTATTATCGCTTATAAAATAATATCGCCGTAGAATTGTATATTAAGCTGTAGGGAAAACTGGCGCCGTAGGGTGATGAGGCAGCTTTAGGTTTCATCTTTCCGCAAGAGCATGCCCAATTGGGAAAATCGCTGAGTCGTTCGACTTGTCTCCTTCTAGAGACGCTCCTAGAAAATCCCTTGACTCATGCTAATATGAAAAACAAACCATTTTACTAACCATTTTTACTCTGTGGTAAAAAAGTGATAAAAGTCGTTCTCGTGAAAAATGAACCATACTCGTTTAAATTTTCAAAAAGTGTTCTCATGTTGAGCGTGCGAAATTTCATAATTGAATTTTGGATAACATATAATACTTCCAAGATATGATTGTTACAAGTTTTTTCCATTTTGATTTTTTTATATTTTGGTTTTTATTTTAACTTCCACATTATGAGCTATTCTGTATAGCTATATTTTTTGGTGAAGAGTTTTGGAATTTAGCTATTATAGTTATTATTGTTTTCTCAAGAAAGAGTCGACGGCGGGCGGACAGATTTATTTTTATTTTTTTATTGAAACTAAACATCAAATTTAGAGGGAAGGTTAGAATTTGTTGCTCTTTGGTGATTGCAATGATTTATTATTGAATAATAAACCATGATAAGAACGGAAACAATTAAACTAAGCAATTTCATCGGTTTTGTGATAATTGGAACTAAAATAAATTCTCTATTTTTTCTTCTTTTTTTGGGAGGGTGGATTGTGAGAGAAGACGTTACTTTTAGTGCTTCATTATCCGTTTTCAACAGTCGGGACCGAAACATTCCGCGGCTGAGAAATATATCGAAAATTTCCCGTTGTTCGGTCTTGTTCTTTTTCTGGCTCGAGGGAATCGTTGTCCGATGTCTCGTTCAGGAAATGCACCTCGTCTCTCTTAAATCCTCTGCTAATTGACGAATTATTCCAATCCCCATGCTTATGTGAAGGTCGTTCCACTCTCGATATTTTAGAATTACCGATCGATCTGCTTCACACGCTTTACCAAAGGGCGCGGTGGGCTGGGTGTAATTTAATATCGCTATTAGCGGTCTTACGTGACAGCTCTTCGGTCGAATTCGATTATAATGATATCGAATGTCAGACGAGCCATTCAAGTTGGGGCTAGCGAGTGGATGATCAAATGTATAAAATTTAAGAGTGTGAAATTGATTCGTGGAATAGAATATAGTTTGATTTGGACGCGGTCATCGCAACAGCGGTTTTGGATGCAGTCCGAAATTCATGAGCGATTCGAAATTTGGATTCACCCGTCAGTAAAAACGTTGTGATTTGTCGCATATCCATTTGATTCGACGTGTGGTTGAGGTTGAGACATTATTGACGACGTTATCTCATTTCTATATTTCTAGCGCTTTCGCCACTCTGGGCCTCTTCAGGAAACATCTTCTGTATAAGGCCCCTTTCTAGTCACCCCTGCATTTGAATCTAGTCCCCTATTTATTTTAATTTATTAGACTCTAGGTTCAAAAATACTGCGCAAGATTGTATGGTATTTTAAGTTTCAATCAAACTTCATTTCTTGTTAACATAATCGCGTGAGCCGTTAAAAATCAGTTCTCGTATTCGTGTCCTCATGTCAATTGTGCTTCATCGTATTCGAGTGTTTTCCTCGTGTGCAATAACGTACGCAACGACTTGAATTAACGTAGACGCATGTCGCTCGGTCGTTAGTGTCAGGAATATCATGGTAACATCGCGTGCATCGGAAACATTGAGGAAAGGGTTGAAATTTATCGGTTTCAATTAAAAGTCTTCTCATTTGTAGTATGGAAATAAGTCGTCTGATTTTTATTGTTGGTGTCACACACCGTACATCCTCATAATTCGCTATCGATTGGATCACACGCCGTACTTCCGCTTTTTGCGGTTTATTGAGTATTTCAATTTTTAAAGGCCGTGAAAAAAATATTTTTGACATTTTATTAGGCTCACATACTGCAATGCCGCGTTATTTACCTAATTGGTGCGTTTTCTATTTTTTGTTACTCCTAGCTAGTTTTTCAACAGTTGTAGTAGCAGAGTAATAAAGTTGCACCCTTAGTAGGAGCTTCTTGATTTTATAATTGGTTATTGCAGTTACCGACTCAAACATGGAAGTACTATGTGTGATCTATGCATTTCACTGGTTTTAATTTATACTAACCAGAATATTATTTTGCAACACGTTGTATCGTTGCAAATTGCATACTGCGTAAAAACGGATTGATTTTAATTTTACAAGAACACTCGCAATAACAGTGCGGTTTGTAAGAACAAAGCTTGCTCTTTTGTCACATAATGTAAATATTTGACCGGCTCGAATCTTGACGTTTCTTTGGCTGCCATTTCGCTTATTTGACATACCGAGTTGTGCAATAGAACCGGAAGATTTCCACTTTTTAGGTTGTTGTAAATTGGATTTAATATTTCCTAACGACTCAAGTTGTTTGTAAATTGCATTCGGATGTTGTTTCGTTTGAATTCCCCCCCGTGTAAATTGGCGTGTTAATTGGGATTCCCTATCAGTTGAGAAGACTTGGTGCCCTATAGAAAAACAACAGATAGCCGGGTGGAAAAATCTAATCGGATCGCGTGTACGCGAAAATGAAAGCAATTTCTGACGGAAAAAACCTATCGAACCGGCAGCGAAGGGATGTCGGGATGAAGGGAATGAAGGGGAAAAGGAGCCTTTTTTTCAAAGGTGAACCATACCGATCTGGCTGCAGAGAGTGAACGACACCTGGCACAATCGATTGTAACAGTTCGGAAGTAGGCTATAAAATTTATGATTTTTTTTAAAATACAATAATAAACTACTGAAATCGCCGAAAAATTTCTAACCCCCCTCAAATTTTGATGCTTCTCGTTTCCAATTTTAAACAATCTGTCCGTCCACCGTACACCATCCACTGTCAACACGTTTTTGACGAAACTAATAAGCGAAAATTTCTTCAAAAATCAACTTTAGTCTGACAATGACTCAATTCTTTGACCAAATCGCTACCTCAATATAAAGGGTATTTTTGAGGGGTTTTAAAGGAGAGTAAATTCGTATTTTCCAACGCTCTTCAGAAAAAGGTGTATTTGGTGTCAATTTCTATAGATTTTTGAACGATGAATCGAATGAGAATATAGCGGGATGAATAGCTTCGATGGTTCTCAAGTTACCCCAGCTTTTGTGTAGAATTTTCAAGAGTATCTTTTGTTTATTTTCAATATGTTCTTATCCATTTTCCATTCCATTTTTCAATTCGTTCCTAGATCGATTCAACTCTTTTTGCTGACACGATATGCAATTTCACACAGCCCAGCTAATAAAAAAGTTTCCCGAAACCAATCGTTGGATGTTTTTCAATCGTAAAAAATCGTCCCATAAATCCTCAACTCCCAACGCATTAATACAGTCGAGGGGGAACTGTGCGTGATCACGTTGACATTGCAACCGTTGGTCAACAAAATGATCGTTCTAACAACCGTTAATCGCATCTCAGACTGAGGGTTGAAAAGGAAACGAGGAATACGAGGTCACTAGGTCAATCATTGCATATCAGAAGGAATCTCAGCCAGACTCCGCAATAGCTTTTCTCAATCAGGGTGTGTTCGTCTGCCAAATCGAGTGAGCCGTTAAAAAGCAGTTCTCGTATTCGTGTCCGGATAGATATTTACATAATGAAGAAACAAAAAATAATATTGAAATTTTTGAGGTTTTCGGGAGAACGGTAATATTCGGAAACGTTCGTAATTTGGGAAGATACCGTATTTTTTGCCAAGGAATTTTCGACAATTTGGAATTTGTTGAGAATCTTCCACTCTCCTTATTATTTATTTATACAGTTAAGATAATATTGTCAAAGGTACAACAAATACTCGTATATTCATTTCAAGTTGTTCGCACATACTGTTCGTTTTAGATCATTTAATTTTTTTAATTTAAATCAAAATTTATATGATTTAAATTAACTTTATTTAATTAAAATTTTAAACAAAAATTTGTTATTATTCCTTTGCTTCAATTATGATTTAGGAAGACCATCCATTTGTGATATTGATTTCCAATGTTTGTGTACGTTTCGACACGAAAACATATTGGGCTATGAGGCAGAGCTATGTAATGTTAAGATGATTTCTTCCACCTCATTGCTCACGGTTCAACAGCAATTTTATGCGTTAATAGAGTGTTCTGGATTCATTCTTAATATGCAAAATCAGGAACAAAGTTCAAATTATGGTTCCAAATTAAAACCATTTCAATTGTACCATGCTTGAATGTTGATTGAAGCATTGTTGCTTAGATTTGGACTGCGTGATTTTTGGTAAATACCTAATAAACATTGCAGTTGCTCACAAATAATTTCTAACCTCTCTCACCGTCAAAATTTGATTTTTTTTAGTTTCTAGGTTTTTCTTGGAATTTGAATATCCACATTTTTTTATATTTGGTATTTTTAGTGCGACTGAAAAAGTGGTGGATTTTTTTTTTTTTTTTTTTGATAAAGCTGTGTTTGATATACATTTCTATAGCTTTATACAGATCCAATAACACAGCTTTGTCTAAAACAAAATGGGAAAATCTGAATTTTCATACCATTGGTGCTCTTTAAAAATACCTTTAGAATTAAGAATTGGATGTTCTTCTTGAATCATAATTTATTGAAGCAAAGAATAATAAACCATTTTACAAGCATTTTCATAGCTTTTTTGAAATCAATTTGAAATCAATTAAAATAATCAAATTAATATTTAATCGGTCGATTTTCTGAGTGAAAACCACGTTCGATCTATAAGTAAATCAAATGTAAAATAGATAAAATCATCATCGATTCTCATCAATCAATTATTAACGTTTCTCGTATTTTTTTATTTTTATTTTTTGTATTTCTCTTTAAGCCAGTTTTTCTAGGATGACGATTTTCGGCCGTTAAATTCGAGTATTACTATCGAATAGTATCGTAATTGAAAATATATGTTTTGAGTTTGGAAATAAACGGAAAAATTGAATTTACACCTTGATCGGGAAACAATTGTTAGATAATGGACGATTTTCGGAAAACGCACATTTTGACCTTGAATTAAGAGGCGCAATCGATACTTGCAAGTTCTGAGGTGCTAGGTTGTGTCAGAGGTGAAGGTATTATTTTTTATTTAATCAAATTCGGACCGCGACATTGTGAAGAAACTCGTTTTCATATCCGGTAAAATGTCGTTTGAATATTTTCGCTTTCAGATTTATTCAAATATTTTTTTCCCTTTTGGAACTATCGGAAGCAAATTCAGGGGCTCCGGGGTCGGGTTGCCCCTGGGGAGTGTCGAGGGGTGGCGATCGATGCCGGTGCTACCCTTGGAGGTCTTCCTTCGTTCAGATGAGCTTCCCCAACCTCAAATTACCCCGTGTACTTTTTCCTGACCCCTCCACAGCCGGAAAATCGTGCCGAGTGCAAAAAGTCCTCAATTTTTTCTTTTTTTTCCAGTTGCAAAAAATAATCTTATACTTACCGAGGAAGACAAATAAAGCGGCGAATGCGAGGGCGTAGCTATGAGCGTAGATCTTCATTTTGGCTTTTCCAATTTTCCTACCTCCCCAACTCTTTAGTCGGCGCGACCGTCAAAACAGAATTCCGCCGTCGGCGAAAATTATGCTGGAAAATTCGTTCGGAAAACCGTCGCTCGAGTCGAATTCGTCGACCGAGGGAATTCAAGGCGGGAAAATTCTAAAGCATGGATTTCTCACGGGTGACCGGTTCGTGTGGGAATTTTTGCTAAACGGAAACTGCTCAGCGACGCGGTTGGCACATTCGCACGGTGACAGAGCTGCACTCAAGGCGGACAGGCTGATCAGTTCTCTCAAGCTGAAGCCTCCTCTCAACGGGGGACGGCTGACTATCCGCAGTACCGCCACCTCAATTTCCCTCCCTCCCCTTTTCCCCACCTTCCCCTTCACGCGCACTTTTCGAATTTGCGGAATCGGGTACTGAGAAATTCTAAGTAGCCGGAGCCAATTGAACTTGAGGGCGGCTATGAATAAGTTAAGAGTGTTCTATAAAAATCATCGGCGCGAAGAAAAAGCGAGAAATCCCGCAAATAATATCGTCAAGTCTTGAAAAAATTGAAAAAAAAAAAAAAATTCAAAAACGGTAGACTAAGGAAAAACCGCTGCAAATGGTTTGTTTCCACCGAATTATTTATTTGAAAATACCAACCGCTTGTTATAGTCACTAACCAAAATTCTTGTGAAAGTTTGGTTCGGGCCCAAGAACGAACTTTTCGTTGAAAATTGTCTTTATTAATTATTTTCCCTATCTAGCTCATTTAAAGTAATATTAATCGTGTAATGGTGCAGCTCAAGAGAGGATATGACGGGTTTTTCAACGAGTGTAGAACGATTTTTATAAATCGAAAAATACTCACGCTGTACCATCTAGCCAAATTTCACTAAATATCGAAAATCACGCTCGAAAGTTGTGATAACTCGAGAACCATTATAGCTATCAACCTAAATAGTGGTTTTTCCCGTAAGAAAAGTGTTTCCTCGTGTTTTCTACGGCTAATTTTGGACATTCACTGGGAAAACATCTTTGGAAAATGTCGAATTTTTCGAGTAGATCGAACAAACAATAACTTTTTTTTTCTAAAAATGAAATTTTTTCACTTAGTGGCAAGTTTGGTTTTTATTACTATAGATTTTTGAACGCTGAATCGAATTAAAACTCTGATTGTTTTGGTAAGTTCGTTCACGGTCGATCGTAGTTTTGTGAGCGATTTTCTGTCAAATGTGCCATGATGAGCAGTACTCGAATTTTGAAATTACATTAATCACATTATTCTTATTTCTTAATTATATTGCTAAATGAGTGCATCGAATTAATGCGAATCTTTAATCGAAATCGTTCAGCGTTCTTCGTTTTGGTTTAAATGGTCATTTCTATCATTTTTCGTCTCAATATCGAAATCGTGTACTATGACATCAAAATCTCACAAATCGAGTGGTTTTTTTTTAATTCATCGCATATTTTTCCCCCTTTCTGAGTTGTTTTTTAGTATTCATTCGAAAATAAAAGCGTTTTCTTGTCACATCGCTAATATTTGTCGCTACAAAGCAAGAGCGGTTCGTTTATTTTTACCGAGCATTAGCTGACAGAATATGCTTCTGTTTCTTCATATTTCGCTATGGTCGAGTCACGTTCTAGTCAGACGTTGACGCTGATTGTCTTCTTCCCTTGAGTCTCAAGACCCTCACATCAACCTCAACCAGGTCTTCCGTCTGACAATTTGAGATAATCAAACGAAGACCATTGTCGGTTTAAATACTTTCCCCTCTAGGATAAATGTCTAAATTTAAAATCGTCGCTGACTAAGCAGAAATATTGTCATATTATTCGTTTTGGGGGATCCTAAATATAAAAAAAAATATTTAATTATTTGCAAATTTAAAAAGTTTAATTTTTTGCGATAATATTAAAACCACCTTAAATATGCTACGTATCCAGTTTGGAGAGGAAAATGCAAATTTTCTCGTTTCGAAATCGCACTTCGAATATCGATGAAGTTTATTCCAACCTAAAAAAGGTAATAACACACATATATATCACGTAAACTTTACTTTATTCATTTCGTGCAAGATACAAGAGTAAACAAACTTTTCCAAATGCGCAAATAGTTTTATTCAACAATTATAAAAACGATTTCTCGCACGTGATTCTACACAAATTTGAAATTCTGTACAGGTTTACTTTTTGGTTTATTATTCAACTAGGGGCTGAGCGCCCCTGGCGGCTGCCGCCGCCCAACCCCCTCAGAGGGGGGCTTCGCCCCCCTCAGCTATCGCGCACGGTCGGCCCGTCGGAGGGGCTACGCCCCTCCTCTCGGGCCTTACATATAGCTTCGCGGAGGTAGTGTCCTTTTCACTCCTATATATAGTATGATATGTATAGTATATAGTATATATATGGTATATAGTATAGTATATAGTATATGGTATATAGGTATAGGTATAGGTAAAGTTATAGGTAAAGGTATATAGGTATAGGTATAGGTATAGGTAGGTAGTAGTAGTTAATCATTTGTGTATGGAGAGTGGGAATCTATAGGTATTTTTATAGTAGGTAGTACTTAGTATTAGTTGCTATAATTTAGTATGTTGGTGGTGGGGATTGTATCGTACTTAGTATCATAAAGTATTGGGTTTTTCAACTGGAGCAAAGTAGGAGCAAAATTAGACATAGAAACTGTAAGTTTTCCAAGGTTTGTAACTTGCACAGTGGATAACTCAAACAAAAATTCGTCAATTCAGATGTTTGAATATACCAAAAGATAGGTAATTTAACTGTCCACATTTTCCCAATGTAATGTACCTATCCATTTTTCAACCGATTCTGCGTTATTCAACAATATTAGTAGACTATACACGAAAAAATGACATTTTTCAACTTTAAACGTTATTTTCATCTATTTAGTGCGAAAGAAACAAAGAATGAACCATATATTATTGATATACACATCATCAACTATCATTATGCTGAATTTGAGCGAAATCCATTTCAAAAAATTTTTCGCGAAAAATCCAAGGGGTACCCCTGCGATTTTTTTCAACCGAACAGTTAACGATTTTTTACTCGTCTCTCAATACAGACAAAAATCTGAAATTTTTAGGAAAGTTGTGTCTTACCATGATGTATTTTTGTGATTTTTTTTATTTCTCGGAAAAATCTGCAAGTGGTCCAAAAAAATCGGTTATTGAAAGCTCAAAAATTGGACTTACACCGTGATTTTCGGGGTTAAAATTAATGCGAATCAATTGTTTTATCATGCAGGAGTCTTCATTTGAACGCCTTACACACGTACATAGCAAAAAATTTGGTGAAAAAAATTTAAACAGAGCCAGAGAAATTATTTTCCGTAAATCGACTTTTTCGCCGGCCGAAATTCCGAGCTCCGCTGGCATCGGTAATAGTGAAAAATTAAATTTTCGTTTTAAAGCGATTTTGAAAGCTATTCTTATAGGAAATTTAACGCTGAATCCGAATATGACGTCAAAACGGCGGAAATTTCACGACGAACATTAATTTTTCCCGGTTTTAGTACTACACGGTTCATGTTTTTCAACTTGGAAATTCCGGAGCAAATACTTACAGTACTGTTCAAATTTGATTTACTAATGATTCTTACATGAAATTAGACGTAGAATTCGAATTTAAAGTGAAAAAAATTAAAATCGAACGATTAATAATATTTTTCGAATTTTTGTCGTTTTTCATACTTTTGAAGTTTCAACTTTGGGATTTTTTTTCATCACTTTCCCGAAACGGGACAGATTAGGTGCTGTGGAAGAAAATGTAGGAAATTTAACGTAGAATCCAGTAAAAATACGAAAATGGCTAGCGTATATGATAGCTTTCGAGGAATGTTCCACTTCATGTCAAAAAACGTGTTTTGACTTTTCTTCAAACGTTAATAGCTCCACGGGGACATAACATAAAAATATAATTAAATACACCAAATTGTGGGATTTCGATAGCTCTATCTCGCCTCTGAGTAATATACCTATGTAAAAGTGGTCGGTTCAAAAGTTATTTGCGAAAAACATGCGAAAAAACGCGAAAAACAGGGTCATAAAATTTCAAAGTGCAATAAAATTTGAACAGAGGCCTAATTAAAAAAAAGACGATTTTTTCAGCCGATGAAGTTGTCTCAATTGAACGGCACTATGACCAAAATTTGATTACCTATTCCCAGTTTCTCAATCAATTGTATACTACGGTTTTTTGGGTGTTCTCTTCGGGCCGCTCTAGCTCCGGCTAAAATCGATCAACGAACGAATTCTTGTACTTTTTCGTTTAAAGAATTTATCCATGAACAAAATGCGCTCATAAAATCTTTTCGCGTTGTGAGAATTTTTCGAGAAAATCGCGATCGACTGCGGGAAAACGTGGTTTCGAAAAAGCTCAAAAACTTACATAAAGCTCCCCTGAGAAAAATCAAGGTCCTAAATCAAAATTTCAAGGGTTTTTCGCCGTATCATTTTCAAAATGCTAAACGAATATAGTGCCAAATTAATTTTTTTTTTCGAAATGCGGCGTCGAGTCGAGAGCGTTTTTTTGTATCAAAAACTTCAAGTTTCGACTTTGGATCGCTATAGCTCCGCGGGGGTTGAACCAAACCTAACATTTGTAATTACAAAAATGTAGGAAATTTAACTGACTACAACTTTGCAATGCACTTAGTATATAAGAAACCCGTTACTTTAGGAGCTACGGCGTCCGAAAGACGAAATTCCGCGATCGCGATTTTTCACCAAAAACACGTTTTTCGATACATTTCGAATTTTTGAAAATTTTCAAGGGCGAAAATCGAAATTCCGAAGGTTTTTCAGCCGATGGCCTTAAATTCTAAACATCCCCTATTTTTTTCATCGAAATCCTTCCAGCCATCTCCCCAATCAATCGTATACCCTCTCCTCCTGGTTGTGTAGTTTTATATATATAGATAATAAACCATTGTAATCGCCCAAGAAAAAAAATTTTATAACCCCCCCTCAAAATTTGATGTTTTACGTTTCAAGGCATGTAGAATTCGAATATCCAATAAAAAAAATTCTGTCTGTCCGCCGTACGCCGTACGCCGTACGCCGTACGCCGTACGCCGTACGCCGTACGCCGTACGCCGTACGCCGTCAACACTTTTCCGGCCAAACCATAATAGCTAAATTTTTGAAATTTTCACCAAAAATCAATCTCGGTCCTACGACGGCCCAATTCTTGAACCAACTTGCTAGCTCAATTCTAAGGGTATTTTTGGGGGGTTTTGAGGGGGAGAAAATTCATATTTTCCAAGGTTTTTCAGAAAAATGTGTACGTGGTATCAAATTATATAGATTTTTGGACGCTGAATCGAATGAGACCATCGCCGGGTCGATAGCTTTATTGGTTCTCGAGTTATCGCAGCTTTTGTGCCGAATTTGGGAGATTTTTAGAAATTTGACATGAGGGTATAACTCGAGAGTTCTTGGAGCTATAAAAATCGTTCTATACTCATTGGAATGGTCATCAAACACTCTCTCCAGCTGTACCGTTAGGCAAAAAATTTAGTTTTTAATTAGGAAATTAAGAAAAATAAAAATGATTAAAATTACAATTGTTGCTACGGATTTTTCCTCTATAGTTACCATCTGTTTTTCGGTGAGAACATTCACAAATGTTCGGAATAGTTACTATCACAAATGGATTGTCTTCATAAATCAATATTGAAGCGAAGGAATAATAAACCACTGTACAATCATTTGCAGCGTTTTTACAAGTGAAATCTTTCAAGCGAAAAACCACTTCAGTAATAAAACGACTTCAATCAGCAGAATTGAACTCGAAAAAAGGGGAAATCGTGATAATAAAACAACGCTAAAATAACTAGATACGTAAAATTTATTATATGAAAGCGAAAATAAAATCTTGGAAGAAATCGAAAACTAACAATTCAACTTTGAGCCGTCACAATAGAATAATACTAGGTAACTGATTACCTGAAAGGGTTAAAAACTCCGTACGCTTTGATATAATTTACAAAAATCACACCTACCGATTAACAAACAATGCTTATCATCTAGTCAACAATTTTTTTTCCTTAAATAACCGTTTCGTTTTCATTCATCACTCCGTGCGTTCACTTCTTCGCCCCCTCTAAAAATAGAAACGTCTCTTTACATTGTGTTGAAATTATTTTTGAACCGATCGCTACACTAAGCAAACACGCGCAAATCACTAGTTTGAACTTCACATGTATTGAAGAAATTGCAACATATTTCACAAGAAAAATTGGCTCACATTTGCACGACGATTATTCCTACGGCGATTATAGACAAAAAGCTGTAGAATAAATTAAAACGCGAGCAAATCATCGAGGTGGAGAACAAATTAATAGAAAAAAAATTCTCAGTGGAGGGAAAAAACTATTTTTACGTACATTTGTTCCGATGAAAATGCGAGTTCAATAACTGGGCTAATTTTGTACTCCAGGTTTTAATATTTCACCTCACTCATTCATAGAATAACATTTAGGAATATAAACTCAGCGCTTTTTTCTCCTGAGTGGAATTCGAGTTATAGAGGCGGTGAGCAAATTAGTCATTCTCAAAAAGTGAAATATCGATAAATTTCACGTTGATCGCATCTGGAAATTGTTCTTTTCCCTGTGGAAAATCGACAAATTCAAGTGTAAGCCATGCGGCAATTTCCATTCAAATTAACTAGACGAGGTAAGACACAAAGTGATGCAAATCAACGTGAAAGCGCTAAAATGGCTACCGTTTGGACTTTATTTCCCTCCCCTCGATCGTTTTGATCAATTTCGTAGCCAACTAACTAACTGAAAGTAGATAAACACTCTGGGAATGTTACGCAATCCCTCAACAATCGAGTGGCTTAACTTTCCTTACTATCGAAATCAGGTAATTATAGCTGAAAGCTCTTAAATTTGGTCCTTAACTGGTCCAGCGACTCAAAAGAGTTAATCTACAGATAGCCTGAGATCCCAGGAATACTTCACTGCCTTTTCTGCTGGAACAAGCTTCTGATTTCCTGTTGGGGGAAAAAATAGAAAAAAAATTAATCCTCAATTCATCTCAATTTATTTCAATACACATTTGAGAATAGATACCTCAGCGCAATCTTGGTGGATGTACGATAATGGAAGCCGCCCTGCTTTGTTCCTCATGTTAACATCAGCTGAGCTCGTTAATAGCTGTTCCATAATCTGCAATGAAACGTAGGAGTTGAATAGTGAAATTCTGAGGTATTAAGAAACACCAATGTCTGAGTCCTTGTTGGAGTAATATCATATCATGGTCTTTATACTCCTCTGTTCTGGTCACCTGCGTCGGTAACACTGTCTCTATGTTTGGCTTATACCGACCACTCTCTCAAGAGCTCTTTACTGTGTAAGATGGTGGGAGGTGAGTAGGTTTGCCTTTATTATTGAAATAGCCCGTGATAAAAATATAACGGGCGCTTGATCAAAAATTACAACCTAAGGGGTGTAGAAAGAAACCTCGTTGATCTATCTGTTTACAGAATTGAATGATACTGAGAGAAAAGTAAATAATTCGTTCACAAACCAACTTAATCGACAAATCACCAAGACTATTCAAATTGACCTGCCTTTTTCTTTGTTTCCACCATGTGGACTCGAATAATTGAACATAAAGTAGTCATCTACTTAATGAGCCATTAACCTATGACGTTAGAAAAACGCTTAATTTCTGACCCATGCAAACATCTCATTTTCAGTGTATTTTCCTTAGTACATCTCTTATCTTGCTTACTTTTTGCATTTTGCGGATATTATTGACATTGACGTTTTTAGCGACGACGTGTAGAGGCGTGTTTCCATTTTCATCTTGAGTGTTAACCGCTTTCCATGCTTGTTTCGGAATTTCGAGTAACTTTTTGATGAAATTGAATTCGCAGGCGTCTGATTTTGCCGCAATATGCAGTGGCGTCTCACCTTTTGAATTCTGAAAATGAAACGGTAAATCAGCGTGTACTAAGACTAGTGAATTTCGCTCAAATGATTTTGACAACGTTTTTGTGAGATCATGCAAACATGGATCTTAGTGCACCCCTGACACCACCAAAATATCTCAGCCAGTGTTGCCAAGTGTCTTTCTGGAAAGCCCCTTAAACCGAGCCGAAAAATCCCCAAAATCCCTGAACTGATGGAAAAATCCCCTAAACCCTGCTAAGCCACAAACAAAAAAAAAAGAAAAAAAAATCAGGGAAAACGTAAATTTAACCTAAGTTGGGTTTCATAAAAAAATAAAATTGGCCCTTGTCAATAAAATTTAAAAAAATGCTGCCTGGGAGTGGAGAAATTTGACTATCAATATTTGTCCTAACCACAAAGTAGGTCTAACAATCAAGAACTCTACTTTGAGGTTAATCCAACTTGGTTTAACTCGGCCCCATCTTAATTTGTGGACAAGTTAATTTCTAACAAATTACAACTGAAAAGCCTACGAAGAAGTTTACATTTCCTTCAAAAACCTATAAAAAAAGCCTGTTGTAAAAATATAGTCCCCCAAAAATCCCCTAGATCTTTCTCTCTCCTAAATGTTTCCCAATCAGAAAATAATCCTCTAGATCTAGGGAGAAATCTTCCGACTTGGCAGCACTGATCTCAGCCTGAATTTCGAGTTGCGTTGCTGATGGAAAACGACTTAAATCTTACTAAAATGACGTCCACGACCGTTTTTAGCATTTCCCAAAGTAAATTCCTGTTGCTGCTGTCTGGGAAATTCGTTTAAGCTTCATGGCTTCATGCAAACCATCTCTTCTTACGACCATGGCTCATTCATATCAGTTTCCGGGCTGATGCCTTCGCCATTATTTTGGAATCAAGTTTTCAAATGCTCATGATTCGCATTGTCGTTGTGCAACCTCACTCGTTACAGCTGGTTTGCTGAGCTCGTTGGTTCAACTGGTGGCAAAGTTTTTTGACTCCAGCATTGAGCTGCCACTTGAGTGCAACCTGTTCATTCCAAACGCTCAGTGAGTAGTGATTTGTGTATCACTGCCACCGATCTATAACCCACTCCTTGATGGGTAGAAATCAAGCCAAATACTTTCTGGAAAATAAGCTGGTAAACAGAGAAGGGGAAAAATATATCGTACCACAAGTGAAACGTCGGCTCCTCGTTTAATCAGAACATCAGCAATGCCGAATGTCGAGTTTTTCTTCATGTGAGAAGCTGACGCTAGGTGTAAAGGCGTCTCTTCGTCGGCATTTCTGGCATTGACGTTGACGATTCTATTTCTCTTGTTATCAGTCAACTGAAGCAGCTCTCGAACGACCGCCTCATAGGGCTCACCGAGCTGCGCTAGCATGTGCAGTAGCGTATTCCTGTTCTCGTATGTCTGCAAGGATGAAATTGATATTACAAAGTATGCTCGTTTGAACCAGAAATCAAAAGGATTCACAATTTTCCAGAATAGTGCCCTAGTTGTCGACTGATTTGACTGTATCATGTGTACAATCTATGGACTTGATTGTGAGAATACCTCATTGACGTCACAGCCGAGGAACGCATAGGAGTCTGCAATGAATGCAGTTATCACAGGACAATCAGGATGCAAAGTCGCCGCTTGGTAGAGTGCGCTATGCCCATACTTGTCCCTGCATTGTAGCAGGTCAGCGGCTTTACTATGCTTCATCCTTTGGATTATTATGAAAATCCTTTCCATCAAGTCTTGAGGCTTTGGTTCGCTTAGCAACACCTGCATCAATTTTCTGAAAGCAATGAGTTATAAGCATTTTGCGTACCAGTCTGAGAAGACATCACTTTTGAAACAGATCTACTCTTACGTTTGGTTGCTATCGTTCTTCGATTGAAACTCCTCCCAAGGCTCGAGGCATCCAACTGCTCGCCAAATGGTTGCCTTCCTCAACGGCTTTAGCATTTGGTCAATTCGTTGCTGCGGGGATAGATTGTGCGCCTGAGCAGAAGCGCTCGGCGCTCGAACATCACTGGACGGCAAAAGTTTCCTGGTGGAGTGCGGACTTGCGTTGGGTGTTTTCCTGGGAAATAAATTCAACGATTGATAAAAAAGTCAGTGTCTACATGTTTGGGGAACCATCATAGATAGTATACTAGGTTTGCTTTGTTAGTAACATGAAGCAAGGCTATTGGCCTCAACTGACACAAAAACAAAACACTCCAATCTCTTTGCGTAAAGTTAAAATTTCATCAAAAGAATGTTCCAGATGAATAAACAGTGTTAAGATTTTTCTGGGCTGAAGGTCTTGAATCAAATGCTTACCGTGGGATGTTAGATTGCTTCGTCACCGGAAGCCGGAACGTTTGCTCGTCTCCAAGAGAAGTAGTGATCGAGGGGATGTTCATGACAATTGGTGGAGACGTCGGTGTTTGAGCATATATGTGTGGACGAGCTGCTGTGGCTGTTAACGTTTGGACTGGGCTTGTGGCAGAAGTACCTCCTACCACCTGGTTCGTCGATGGCGAGGGAATGCGCGAAGCTTCTCTGGGCGAGAGAGGATTGGAAAAGGGAGCAGTGTGCACCGCTGGTGATACAGGGGGAATGTTTGGCTGGCACGTCAGGTTACGTAGGTGAACTGGGTTGCGATAGTGTAGATGGTGATATTGTATTGGTTCCACATAGGAATGATACGGCTGGGATGGAGGTATGTTCATGACTGTTGATGGGTTTTTTGGCTGCAGCTCGAAGAAATCGACAGTTGCCTCGGTCTCAGTTAGTAAAGGAGGGTCGGCCACAGCTTGCGCAGCACTGGAGCCTTTCGGGTAAAAATTATTGCACGCATCGTCCCAGAAATCTGGCGAGCAGGGTGACTGTTGACCACCGACAACGGATTCTGGCGATTCGACCCAGCTTGATCCCCCGACACTGCTTGCTGACGGTGACGTGATATTCGTGGTGCACGCTGATGAACCGGACGATGACAAGGATGGTGACGAGCCAGCGCTGAAAAGGATGTTGTAGAGTTTCGAAATATCGTCATTGCTCACAACGTCGAATAAATCTTCCCCCGTTGTCCGATTATGGTTTTGGCTGAGGTTACTGTGGTTATGACTGCTTTCGATGTCTGCGACCGGACTCGGAATATCCTGCAACCATATCAATAAGATTGCATCTTCTTCCGTGATGTGCAATGTACATGAAGGTTAGACTGTCAGAAGTGGCGTTGTCTTGAAATTGAACCAAATTGAGTCTGTTATTTTCACTCGAAAAATCCCTGTGACATGGTTCAGGCGTTTTCCGAAATTCCTTTGAAATTATCCACGAGTATTGTAACTAGCGCGGATCATCCTATTTTTGGAAACCCCAAGTATTTCTTATTGACACCATCATTATCATGTCGCTTCTAAGTCATCACGTTTATTCACCAAGGGCGGTTTTCAAGCGAATGAGATTCAGAAGGGCCGTATAAAGGGACCTGTTGACCAAGTTTCCTTACCTCAAATTCTATAGTCGGCTCCCAACTGAATATTTATGCCGATTCATTCGATTTGACGGAAGTTATTCGTTGAGCTTAGTTTTGATTCGTTTTTCACCCTGTTGTTGAATTGAAAATTAAAGCGGCCGTTTTAGTATTGTTGAGCGAGTCGACTAACGTTCATTGTTAACCGATTTCAAAAGGAAGAGGTTACTCAAGTTCAGATACGACTTTTAGTATTTTTTCCCGTGCGTGTTGTCAGCCGGCATTCATTGCCAGTGAGTCCCATTGGTTTTTTAACTGTACCTAATTATTTTGGTAGGTCTCGTAATTTTTTTAAAAACAAATCCATCCAGTAATAGCGATTCCAGATTAAAAAAAAAAAAAAAAAATTGAATAGCGTAATAAACAACAATTTGCGCGTTTATTGTTAGTAAAATTGACAGCCTTGACATGCAATTCGTTCGATAATGGATGAGCTATTAAAAACGTCTAACAGCCATAGAGGCAAACGTGCTCGCAGAAGATGGTGAATTGCTGTTGCTATTTCTTTCCCCATTAGGATTCCATTGTGAGTACTGATAAAAATTGCTGAATAACCGTTGGCTAATTTGGCCGAACAATGTTCACGGAATGAGACGATAAAAATATGATGAGCTAGTTCAAATAGGACCATCAATATCAGATCTATTTAAATTCAATTCCAGAAATCATTTGCCTTTTCGAATAAATTTTATGCCGATAATTATCTCGGCCATTTTCCCTTAATTATCAACCTACTATTTATTGTATCTTTATTTCTTTTAAATTTATACCTTGGGTTTTATCATTCTTTAAATCTTCCCTGTCAAGATTATAATCGCTTCTAGTCGTTTCTTTCATTTTAACACTTTTTTAGTCTTAAAATCTTTTTTCATTATTTTTATAGTTTTTTTCATTTTTTCATGATTTTCATTTTTTTATGATTTCATTTTTTATGATAGTTTCCTTACGTTGATGTTGAACGCAATATTCGGCGGCGTCACGTAGGATGAATTGAACGTCTCGATAAAACCACCTCCATTCATCTGCCGATTATCGGCGATAACCGTTCGAGTCCACTGACTTGAAGGCTGTAAAATATATAAGAATATTCAAATCACCTTCTGAATGACTAAACATAAATAGTAATAGTTTCCTATTCCAAACTGCGCTATAAAAATTACAATATGAGTACACATCAATTTAATTTCGATGGAAATCAGAGCAAGGAAGGATTTAGGAAACATAATATGTATTGCTATTCACTTAGATTTATTACCAGTTGTATCTAAAAATTATTTCCGATTAATTGAGCCTATAATTAATTACAGTTGATTAACCTATAATTAATTACAACCTATAATTTCACCAAGCACCAATAACTCCACACGTCCACGTATGAAAAATTACGCAAAGAACAAAACTATTAACACCGCAAAATTACCCTTACATACATAGCACACAGAGCGTTTTCCCTCGAATCAATCGCCGATTGTCATGGCGTGTGATAATTTCTACCAACGCAAATGATTTGCTTGAATGAGTATTGCTGAATTATTCAATGTACAATATTTGTGTTATCTTGATGCGAATGAACACATTAAATTCAGATCATGATATGGAAATAATGGCCCAAAAAGGTATTTATAACGTAATAATAGTGCTTTAACGACACTGTTGGGACTTGCTTAACTGACCAGTAGTTCAAGGAGCCTCCATTTCTTAGCAAAGCTCGTTTCGATGCTATCTAGTTACATGAAGGTAATTTCAACTAATATTAGTCGATACCTCCGTACGATTGAAGGCCTAGTTTAAAAATACGTTTCCACAGCGGAGCTCATTTTAATGTTGCATGTGGGCCTAGTCAATTGAGGAATACGATGGGCTTGAAATTCTCAAAATACTACTTTTGGAAAAGGGAATGGCAGAGCGATTAAAACGCCAGTAAATATCTAGGAGAAGCTAGTGCTTGAATATCATATTGAAGACCAATGCTTGATGTTTTTCCCCTTTTTACTTAAGTATTTCTAATAATGATTTCGACAAGGATATGAGTAAAAATTTGGTTGGATAAAGGCCTATGACGATTTGAAAAAAAAGGGGGACACTGACTTCGAGATGATGCTGCAAACAGCCGACATGACGGTATACCTCTCCTAAATCATTGTCTTGTGGGACGGCAAATCATACTTCGCGACTTCGTCAAAGGATAAAATCTGTTTGTTGCATTGTGAAGGTAATCCTTCGTAAAACTGGTTGGCTCGAGTGGACTAGTGTGACAAGGTGAACTCACGAGCGGTTCACACGTGCGACTCACGGATAAAAAAATGCTTGAAAGATAGCAAAAATATAATTTTTTAGTCGTGGAATTTTTCGGAATATTTTTTTTTATTTTTATTTTTTTTTATAAATAAGTAAATGAGGTGCACTTACGTATGGGTTCGATCTGACTTTTCCGTTGATGGGCGAAGGATGTGTGGGACCTTTGGGTACCATCCGACTGAGATCGAATGATGCGGCATCGGCTGAGGATTGAAATTCACGATTAGCGTCTCGCCCTCAATATAATAAAACAAAATTTAATAATTTTGTAATTTTTCAAAATTTATTGTAGACGAGCTATGTAGAATTTCATTGGCAAAATGCGAGCGTAGGGGGAAGTATTTTTTGCAACTAAAAAATATAATAAATCACGTCCTGTTCAAGCGAATGAAACCCATTATGCATTTGTCCAATCATTTCTCAAATACACACCAATATGTAATAGTTAATAATTAATGAAATCATGGTTATATAGAAAAACTTGATGAAGATCCATTATTATATTATTGTTTATTATTATATTACTACTATCCATGTTTATATTTATCCATGAAATTTTATGAAACATTACTCGATCTACGATGCCTCGTAAAAAAACTACATGATACTCACGTTCGATAAACTTTTTAGAAAATTAAAAAGGGGGAAACGTGTGATAGGAGTGAATTAAACGTAATATTAATGCGCTCAGTCAGAACTGAAGCGGTGCTGAGATTATATTAGCCAAACGGAGCTATTTTATTTACTTAATAATTTTACTGTTCATGTAGAAGGGGATAATTTTCTTTAAATTACTTACAAAAGCAATTACAAAGCATTACAAAATTTTCGAACCATCACAAGAAAAAAAAAATTGCAATCAGCTGTACTGAAAAATACTGATATTTAGCTTTGATTTCAGAAACTACTGTATTATTTTTTATAATTAAATTTCATTTGGTTAAATTTTTTTTAAGTGTTAAAAGTTCTTTGCTTTTTCAAGATTTCGGCTCAAAAGTTTTTCATTTCACATTCATTTTTGTTTTAACGCTGAATCGATGAATATTTTTGATTGAATGCAATTTAAAAAAAATATGAATAATATAAACGGGTGGGATATAATTTTTGCCCACCTTTTTCGCCATCGTTGTTTTGCCGATCTCGTCCATCCTCGTCATCGGTCGACTGCGGTCGCACCTTGACATTACTGGATTTGACCCCATCGTCCGCGTTTTGAACATTGCTCGGTTTTTCACTATCTATCGGACGCGCGTCAAGCGTAAGATTGCTGAAGCTGACTAGAAGGTCTTGCGCATGCGCAGGAGTTACAGCTACTACCGGCTGGTGCTTTTTCAGTCTCATCTTGCACGGTTTTCTGAAAAACGAGAAATTCCAAATGTAACCTGATTTTCTAGAGGTATTTGCCCTTCAGTCATGCCTAACCTTGAATCAATTTTCTGTAGAGGTTTCTTAAAAATGAAAAAAAATTAGAAAAAACATTTATTAGTTTATTTTAATTTTTCCTTCAGGTATCCTCAATGCTATCATCTGTTTTCTACGGCCATTTATACGATCGCCTTATTTGTTTGCAATTTTTCTACTTATATTCACCACATGGGAATGAAAACAACCAATTAAAATATCACTCACTCGTATTCGGCGAGTAAAAAATCGAGAAACGCGTCAATCGTCGCGCACTCGTCCGGCAACAACTCCTCTTTTGCGATAATCATCCCGTTCGATCATAAACCTGCAACAAAGAAAGTACAGAAATATACTCGCTATTTTTTCAAAGGTGTGGATATTTGGAGCTTAAAAAGGCCGGCAGTTGGAGAATATCTCGTTTGGAAGCAATCTATTTTAGATTGATATGGCTGTTACGACAAACATCTCTAGGCCTCGGAAATGAGCTTCGCTCAACTTATGCTATTGTCTGGGAACTTGTTTAGAAGCTTCTACGCGGGAATACAGATATACAACCTAATAGTAACAAATTGGAGACCGCGAGAGAGCAGTTGGCGGAATAGTTTTCTCATTTTTCTACCGAGATTTTTCAGATCTTTCTTAGTTTTTTTCTCTTCCTCCATCTTTGTATACATTTCAATTTTTTTGTATGTTTTTCTATTGCATTGTTTCGCAATCTGTTGTTGGATTTTAGAAAGTTTTTAAATCTTTCAAAAAGTATTTCATTATCCTCAAATACATATTTCATTATTTTTAAATAATATTCTTGCTTTTTTATGTACTAGGTATTTTCAGTATATTACGTTTTTTTTCATTTTTTTGCATTTTTTTTCAGAAAGTATTTCATTTTCCTCAAATACATATTTCATTATTTTTAAATAATATTCTTGCTTTTTTATGTACTAGGTATTTTCAGTATATTACGTATTTTTTCCTCGGACTTTGTTTTTAGATTCGCATGAAATGTGCTTTGGACATTGCATTCAGGTTTTCACATTGCATACGAATACTATAGGGCATTTTACTTGTGTTGTTTTTCTTGTTTTAGTTTGAATTTGTATTAATTTTTTTTTGCTTTGGTTAAAATTTGTATCAATTTTTTTCTTGTTTTGGTTTGAATCTTTCTCATTTCAATTAATTATTTTTAAGAATTTTTCTCATTTTGTTTTGACTTTTTAAATGAATTTCTCCCGTTTTTTGTTTTGTAATTATGAAATTTGATAGATTTTCGCTCGGTTTTTCCTTGAATTGTCGCTTTGATTATTTAGGTACCAACCTAAAATTGTACATTAACTTTTTTTTTCAAAATTTTTCTAGTTTTTTCCAAGTGTTTTTCTTAGTTTTTTTCATGTTTTCTTAGAGTGTTATACGCTAAAAGACGATAAAGAAGCCATTTACTGTTCATCCTTCGACCGTCCATTGATTACATCGGAGGTACTCATTTTCGATCGACTGTTGATTTGATTCATAACCGGTTTACTTTTTCAAGCTCTGGGACATTCAGGTTTTTCCTGGTATAGCTGCCTCCTTTCAATGATCCTAACGCAGCATCAGTTATTCCTACGATGTAAAAGAAGACGATTCAAAGAAATCGAAAGTGCTTTTTCGATTAATTTTAGAATTTTCAGAGCGGCGATTTTTTGAACCCTTTTTGAGTTGTTTTAAGAGGATTTTCGTTCAGTTATTTAGGACTGGAGTTTTCTACCGATCAACTCAGCTTTCTTTACTCAGTTTTTCGACAGAGATCTACAAACAACTGATGTTAAAAAAATAAATTAATTAAAAAAAACATAGATTTGTTTTCGCAAGAATCCCTAATTAAGTATTATTAAAAAAAAAAAAATCAGCAACGATAAATTTGGGCGTCCGAAAAATCAATTGTTCAAATAACTCTTAAATAGTTCGAGCTCGATAATATATTTTCCTTACTCTTATCAATTCAATACAATCAGAATAATAATCATAACTATCAGAATAAATTTCTTTAGTAAAAGAGTATATTAACTGTATCGAGATTAATTTAATTCAATAAAAAGGGCATCTGCGAGTGAAATCGATCGTTTAAGGAAACATTGACTACGAAATTCAACTTCGCTTCAAGAATAAGGATGGCGTAAAAAATGCGTATCGTTCGTTCGTTCTAGGAAAATTTGAATCCCCGGCCCAGGTGAGTCGAGAATAGAATCTGTTTGCTATGCTAACGGCGACGTGGAAGATCAACAATCCTGTATACCAAGTACACAAATAGGTATAGCACGCAGCTTTCGACCGCTAGTTATCTTGTTGCGGACGAATGACTTGAATCGATTTCCATCTCGGCTATTCATTTTCGTTATTCTGTCACAATGAGAAACTTTTGAAAAAATCAACATGTTACGTTTGATAACTCCGAGCGAATAAATCGCCTAAATCTTCTTTGAATTCGAGTCAATTTAATTCGAGTGAATCCCAAAGAAAAAGTAACAGTTTAAATAATGAAAAGTATAGTAAATTGAAAAATCTTGAACGAATTTTCCCGATTTTGTACGTGAAATGTCGAATTCTATTCGAACTTTTGTCCTCGCCGTTTATATCCAATTAAACTTTCAATCGGTCGCTATCGCTATTTTGTTATTTATCTCGTCACGCGTGGTTCAAAAATACGAAACGTCGATTTCCTCAGCTGAATTTAGAACGTTCTACATTATTGCGAAGAAAAAATATATTGCGATTGCGAAAAGCCAGTTGTTACGAGCGGTAATTGGTGTAATAAAGAAATAAGGAAAATAAAATTTAATTCCGACACTCGATCGCCTTTCGTTTAGCGGGATTGGTCTTTTCTGTATAGTACAAAGAGCGTCTCGTATCTCGCCTAAGTGAAATTTCAATTGTGATGATAAAAAATTCAATTGTTACATTGCGGGATCTCTAACTAAAACGAAACACTTATCTTGCAGCCTAAAAAGATACCGTCTATCCTCGAATAATTGTCAACCATGCCGCGGTTATATATCAAGGGCGATTAGCTCGTCCAAAAATGGCCCGTTTTAATTCTACCGTCTCACTTGCGCAATTTTATCTTCAACTCTACTCCTTATGAACACACGAGGTACGTCGATGTAATTTTAGCATATTTTGGTTTATTATTCAATAATAAAAAGAAAAAACCAAACAAAAAATAAAAATAAATAAATAAAAAGAAGAAAAAAAAGATGATGATGTGATAAACAAATTTCTAACCCCCTAAAAATTTGATGTTTTACGTTTCAAGGCACGTGAAATTCGATATCCAATAAAAAACGCTGCAAATGATTGTACAGTGGTTTATTATTATTTCGCTTCAATATTGATTTAAGAAGACTATCCATTTGTCATTTTAAATATTCCGAACATTTTTTAACGTTCCCACCGAAAAACAGATGGTAACTATAGGGGAAAACTCCATAGCAACTATTGTAATTTTAATCATTTTTATTTTTCTTAATTTCCTAATTAAAAGCTAAACTTATTGCCTAACGATACAGCTGGAGAGAGTGTTTGACGACCTTTCCAATGAGTATAGAACGATTTTTATAGCTCCAAGAACTCTCGAGTTATACCCTCACGTCAATTTTCTGAAAATCTCCCAAATTCGGCACAAAAGCTGCGATAACTCGCGAACCAATGAAGCTATCGACCCGGCGATGGTCTCATTCGATTCAGCGTCCAAAAATCTATATAATTTGATACCACGTACACATTTTTCTAAAAAACCTTGGAAAATATGAATTTTCTCCCCCTCAAAACCCCCCAAAAATACCCTTAAAATTGAGCTAGCAAGTTGGTTCAAGAATTGGGCCGTCGTAGGACCGAGATTGATTTTTGGTGAAAATTTCACATTTTTAGCTCTTACAGTTTGGCCGGAAAACTGCTAACGGCGTACGGCGTACGGCGGACGGCGTACGGCGGACGGCGTACGGCGGACGGACAGAATTTTTTTTATTGGATATTCGGATTCTACATGCCTTGAAACGTAAAACATCAAATTTTGAGGGGGGGTTATAAATTTTTTTTTCTTGGGCGATTACAATGGTTTATTATTGAATAATAAACCAAAATTTTTGTCTGTCCGCCGTACGCCGTCAACACTTTTCCGGCCAAACTATAATAGCTAAATTCTTGAAATTTTCACCAAAAATCAATCTCGGTCCTATCACGGCCCAACTCTTGAACCACATTGCTAGCTCAATTTTAAGGGTATTTTTGGGGGGTTTTGAGGGAGAGAAAATTCATATTTTCCAAGGTTTTTCAGAAAAATGTATACATGGTATAATATTTTATAGATTTTTGGACGCTGAATCGAATGAGACCATCGCCGGGTCGATAGGTTTATTGGTTCTCGAGTTATCGCAGCTTTTGTGCCGAATTTGGGAGATTTTTAGAAATTTGACATGAGGGTATAACTCGAGAGTTCTTGGAGCAGTAAAAATCGTTCTATATTCATTGGAATGGTCGTCAAGTTCCAGCTGTATCGTTAGGCAATAAGTTTGAGAGTTCTGGTCACTGTTAGAGTAGGGCACAAATCGACTGTTCTTTACAAAACATATTGCTCCGAGGAATGCATTACCTGAGCTCCTAAATCTTAACTTATTTGCCTATCTTCACTGGAGTCTGCTGTAATTAGCTGGGGACGATAGCTAAAAAATATTTGATTGTACGCGGCTTGTCCCAAAAGTAAGGCCTTCATATTTTTAAAAAATCGAAAAAATATTTTATTGGACTTTTTGACATGAATGTATTCAGTATATGTTTACTATTTTTCAACGTAGTCACCGTTCAAATCGATGCACTTTTTTAATCGATCTGGTAGCTTTTTTATCCCTGCGTCGTAGAAATTTCTTCCATCGGCTCATTCGATTTCAAACCTTTAAATAAACCTCTAAATGGGATTGGTTCAAGTTCTTGATGAACAATTTATTGCCTTTTCAAGGCAAGTCAAATGCTCAATATAAAGCCTACTTTCGCCATTCTTTATAAAACGGTTTTACCGGACGGCGACCCAATTCCAGTGGCGGTTTTAATTCTAGCGGTCGGCGCATCGGTGGGATGACAAGTTACAAGTAACTGGTTGTCAAGTTAAACTAGTCGTCAAACCAGTCTCATATAGCAGGCGATTTCCCTCCAGGATAAACTTCTCGATCGAACGAGGGAAGGAGATTCGCAAAGTTGTTGCCTCAAACTGTCCAGAGATTAGGAGGGCAAAAACCGCGCAACAAACTTTTTATAATGCCCGCGTACAAAACCGATCGGAAGTTGACAATTTTCTTTCGATTTTGACTGGCTTGATTGATTGATTGACGATTCATTTATTGAACAAAAATAAAACTGTGACAAAAAATATGACCATAAGGTCCTCTCTTCCTTCTTCACACAGTTAAAAAATAGAAAACTAAAATAAACATTTCGTCAGGATTAAAAAAAAAAATAATAATATTAACTCCACTTAGCATACAAATTTAGAAATAAAATAAAATAAACGGAAAAAAATAATAATGATTCGCTTGATGTGCGAAAGGGAGTAGATGGAGTAAAAGCCTTTTGACGGAGGTCTTATACTCGTAATAATTCTCACTTTTAAAATTATTTACTGTTACTCTTATTTATTAATATTTCTTTTTATTATTTCATAATTACCATTTATAATTTTCATGTACTTATAATTACTTTCATTATTGTTTATTAATTTTTTAATGCCTATTATTTATTTTATTATGGTATTTATTTAGGGAAACTAAGCGATGAAATAATAATGATTGACTATTATTTCACTAGCGAAGTTGATGTTCGGACGAGATAGAAGTTTAGGTTACTACTCGCTGGAATTGGGCCAAACAGCTGAACAGATCGCGGGACGTTTAAATTCGGCCCGTTTCGTAGGTGGGCCTCGACTAAATTAGCTTCCTTGTTCTCTTGTTGATATACATAATTTTAGTCATATTTTTGTTCCGTTGAAGAGAGAACCAATTCTAGTCAGCAACATTAGGTGGTAAAACGTTTTTTTTTGTCACTTGAATTATTAAAAAAAAATTTTTTTTCTTAGAGTTCCAATAAATTTATGTTTTTATGGAGTAAAATAATTCCAGTGCTATCTAGTCAAGAATGTTTTTCAGCGCTCAAGCTGTTAGAAATATCAGAACACAATTGAACAAAGTTATAATTAGGTTGATGCTAAGATGGATGAAAAATGTTGGATTTTATATAAGTGACTGACTGAATTGATGAAGCGACACAGTAGATGGTTGGATTGAGAGCTGATTTGGTAACCGTTGAGGCAAACTGAGAATGGGCAAAACGACCTGATGGAGAGATGAAGAGAAAAATTGTACCTTTTTCTCGAAACTAGAAAAAGCATTCTTTCTGTTTCGTAAAAAACGTGGTCATTTTACCAATCTTGTTAATATGCGTCAATAATTTGAAAAATGAATAACTAAGTTGGTTGAGTGAAAAATAAATAGATAATTAATTACAGTTGGCTTCCTTATTTATGAAAATAAAAATGACGATGGATTCTTTCGCCTTTTCATTCTTTGCTCAATCATTTTATGGATAAATACAGTTCAAATTTATTGTTCGAAATATCATTTTCGCCTATTTGAGGCTCTTTGAATGGAAAGATCAATTTTCATTTATACGTTATTTAACAGTCAATTTGCCAAGTTTGAATGAAATTAATTTATTATATTTTATCTTTTGTTAGTACTGCTGAGTTTCGAATTTTTTGCTCGGCACTTTCGATAGATACTGCCAGGTATGCTGTTCCATAGCGATCTTTTTTTTTTAAAACAATGTGTCCAATAAAAAAAAATCCAAGTTTGCAAGAAAAAAAAATTCAAGTTTTTTCAAGAAAAAAAAATTCAAGTTTTTTCAAGAAAAAAAAATTCAATACTAAATCAGCTTTTAGCATAGTCATTCAAGGAACGCGGATTTCGAGGAGAACAGCTATGATTTTTATTGATTCCCATAAAATTTTGAAAAAATGAAGTTGATAAAAGGAATTTTCTTCCAGTTTTTCGAAGGAAATTTGATGGGAAAATTTCGAAATCTACCAATTACCAATTTATTGCGACAATTATTTTATGTAATAAATTTACATTATGGACTCGTAGATTCGCTGACAATCTAGTATGAAGATAAGACCAATAAACATCTTCGGAATAAATGGTCGAAATTGGAATCGCCATTTGTTTAGCTACCTCGATTGTTCGTCAAATAAAATACACCGTCATGTCCACGTTCAGTTGATTCAGCGTCGACACACGACGATTGCCCTTTATTCGGATTTCTCATAGTTGCTTCGCGATCAAAAATACGCGACGCGCGTTGGAATTTCGCGAAGGATGCCAGTTTTCCGGGCGATCGATACGCTTTTTCGAATAATAAATTGAAAATTATTTCTTACCGGTTCTCCTGTTGCCGAAAAGTCCGCCAGAGGCCGCTATATTTCGATTATAATGTTACTTCAAAACGGATATTTGAATATGCATCAAGCCGCTGGAAGGGCCCGAGATGATACCGAAGCAACGTCGAAACCTTACGGCCGAAAATTTTTCGCCGACTGACTAATCATCGTGTTTCGCCGTCCATCCGCGTATTCAACGCGTTGCGCATCGTCGAGGCTATCGGGATTGTTGATTCCGAAGGAGGGGAAACGTGGGCCTTGACGTAGTGAACGCTAATTAGAATCAAATTTTCGGAACCTGTCGCACCTACTGCGCCTTCCATAAACCGGTCGTAGCTAACGCGCTCGAGGTGTAGAAGGAGCTGCCAAGTGAAAAAATCTATTACTACAAGTCCAATGAAACCGTCGCGAAAAAATAGCAGTCGCGGACGAAAATAGCGTATTCCGATTTGTTTCTCTATTTCCACTCTTTTAAATTCATCATTATTTTTCTTCTCCAGGTGGTCGCATTACTTCTTCCTGTAGGTTGAGGGGAGAGAAACGAGGCGACCTCTTCCCATTTTTTATTAATCAGCCGAGCACTTTCGCCCGTTCGGGCTTCTTCAGGGCATTATAGGACCAAGGGTACCTATGGCCTATGGGGGGGGGGGGGGAGGATTTATCATTATTATTTTTTTTTGTATGAGAGGACAAATCAAAACTAACGGAAATATTATTATTTTTTTGATTATTTGACGCAGAATTAATGCTTCTTGGAAAAGAACGTAAGGGCGAAAATTGTAAGGGACAAAACCGAGGAAAATGCAGACAATTCGCAATTTTCGCATACTAGGTAGCCCTAAACATGCCCGAACTGGCGAGCAAATTAAACGATTGAAGAGACACATGGAGAGGGAATCGCCAAATATCCCCCTCTCATCCCAATAGCTACAATATAAAAATTTCATTTAATTCCATAGATTTTTCACTGTTATAGGCGACTTTTGTCTCTTTTTACAACAGACACGCGAACGCACAGACGTTCTGAAAGTTTCCGGATTAAATACTAGGAAATTTCTGTCCGAATTCACCTCCGTTCCGAATTCGACCCTTCGGACGATCATAATACTCCGTAAAAATGAATCGGTGTTCGCGAAAACATGCTCAGAGTCGTTTCGGTTGATAAAATTCGTGAGAGTATCGTCCCGGTGTCTGCGCGTACAATTATTATTTTGAAAGATGCGTCGCGTGATTCTGATAGGCCTTTGTTCTCTGACTAGCGAGCACGCACCGAAGGCCATTCCGGTTTCTTCCCGAGCTGATGCTAATAATTGTTCATTAGAGGCTTGCAAAAAGTACACATGAAAATCCCGAATACCTCACGTTGTATAAAAATTCGCATTTTCTCGCCTCATACCTCTTCACAATCGCTTGTCGTTCTAAAGAAGAAAAAAAATTTTAGTCAATAAATGGAAAATTTTTTAAATCTCATTTTTCTATGAGTTGTGAGCATTGTGAGAGCCAGTCGATTTTTTTCATCCTCCGCTGTTTTGCCACGAGGTCCATTTTTATACTGATTTCCAGCCTTGATATTGCACATCCGCTGTTACAAAAGAACCGCTGACTGCTCTATTTCCACATCCAGAGACTATAGTTTACATTCAGCGATCGCTATCGGAGCTGGAATTGTTTTTATAAAATTCTACACGCCTTAACAAACACGAACCTTGTGATTCTTGCGAGCTTGAGAAATCCGAATTGGAAATCTCCTTGCGCATTTATCGCTGAAGTACACGTGCTATCATAATCTAATAACGGCTAATTCACATTCGTTGATGCGTTAGAGGCCTTCTAGAAAATTCAATTCACTTCGGTCGATTTCTAGGAAAAAAATGTTTTTAAATCAATATGACCTCACAGCATAATATAATATTTTTAATTATTAAACTATACGTTTTCATTTCTGAAATCAAAATTAACCTGGTTATTATGTGTGAATTCACTTCTGCCAAAAAAAATATTGCTACTTCTACTATACTGTGTAAATAATTAAAAAGGATTAAATTGCCAATAAAATGACTCATCCTAGAAAAATATTCAAAACTGTTTTGAGGTTCGAAAAATTCGAAATTTTCGTTAAAAAATTATTTCTAATAAAATTATTAAATGTTTTCTTTTTATTTGAGAAATCAAGCGTCGACATTATTCCCAGGATTTCTCTATTCTCCTAATGTTTTCCTAATAAATTATTAAATATGTCCTGCCTGGCTGTATGCACGATGTCACTCATAAAGAGAGAAGGATCAATGAATCACAAGCAGATGCTTAAAAATAATAATAATAATAATAATCAAAAATTAAAAAAAAAACTTAATTTATTTTGTTTACTAATAACTTTTGTAATATTATTTTTAAACCCAAAAAAACTCACTACGGGCAAAAGAAAAAGCTAATTTTTTCCCATGCATGCAACCCTTTATTATAGAATAAACGTTTCTTTCTAATCTTGTTCAATTTATATTCAGACATGAAATGATACCACTAAAAACAGCAATATTCACCTCATATCTAGCCTGCTTTATTTCTTTTTAAAAAGAGAAAAGACTCGTGTCGTTCGTAGCACAAAAGCAGCGATACAGGTCAAGGGCTGTGTTGATTACATTTATAGCGTTTGACCAATTTGCACCGTACGATCGATGGGCAAAAATGAGCCGATCGGATGTTCGCATGCTACGTTACTGGTCACCGGTTGAAACGTGGAGAAGTTGAAAAGGGATCGAAAAAAATTACCATTTAAAACCGTCATTGTGTCACCTTCATTCAATTCAGTGGATGCCGGGTTATTATGTTTATGTTATCAGCGTCAACGTTGGATATAGAGACCTTGGTGAACTAGTTCGTTTTTTCACGTCACGCAAAGATCTTTATCGTTGTTGGATTGCGATACGACGTTCGCTAGCCGCAGAGCCAATGGGACGGTTCGATTTCTGAATAGAAACTAAAAGGATCTCGAGGTGTATTTACATTGCTATACAGTGTAATTTACATTTAGCACTGTACAATATCTGCTATCTGGTTGGTGCGGTGGCAGATGCGTTCATAATGTATCACCATTAGAGAGTTCTCGTTTGTGCGTTTTTTCTTTGAACGTTCTCGGTTTCTAGGGCGAGCAACACATGATGCTAACCCAATGAGAATTTATTATACTTTTTTATTGCGAATGTGATTATTAATAACTATAATACTTAAATAAAAATACTATTTTCATATGAAATCGAAATCATATAAAAGCATTGATGGAGGGATTGTTGAGAGTAGCTCATTTAAAACGTAGCTCCCAACAGTAGAAAACTGCTGACGTAAGCAACGTGGTTGCGTCTTCAGTTTTCAAACTGAAGCAATTTTTCAAACTCAATCAATTTACCAGGGTTTGTAATTTTTTCTGATGCTATTTCAGGCCTGAGTGGCATGTAATTTTGGAATAAAAAAGATCTCTGCAAATCCTCCATTGTATAAGTCAAGTTCTTTGCGTATGTAGAATGGTCAAGTTTGAAAATTTTTTGCAAAAACGATGCATTGACAAGTTTGAGGTGAGGAATATCAAACGATTGGTGATCTAACACTTGAAAAACTTTTTTTTAACGGTTTTTTCGCCACGTTCACTGAATTGAAAAAATTTCCGTGGACGCAATTTGAGGAAATTTAATCTAGAATCAATTTAAAAAAAAATTAAAAAAAGAGGACTAAGGTTTATTTTGTTTTTGAGGGACTTTCGACTCAAAAGTAAAAAACTCGTTTTTGCTTTTCTTCAAGCGCTAATAACTCCGCGGGGATCGAACATGAGTATAGTTTCAAATATACCAAATTGTAGTATTTTGATAGATCATTCTCGCATTTGAGTAATAAACCTATGTAAAAGTAGTCGGAACAAAAGTTTTTTTTGGGGGGGGGGGGGGTACAGGCCAATTTCCCAGAGCTTTTGTTCTTGGTCTTTTTGTGATGATTTTTTTTTTAAATTTTTTTTTCAACATTTTTTCGCTCCTGTTTTTTTTTAAATTTAAGTTTTTGATGATGATTTTTTTGTGGGATTTTAGCTCCTGATTTTGTGACATGGGGAAAACGATATCTCTATAATTAGTCAAGCTATCGCGCAAAATGCGAAGGCGGCTGACGCTCGTAAAAATAAAATATCGAGTAGAGATCAATTTTGTGAACTTCGTGGCGTTCGTATTAGTTTATCGGAGCTGCAAAAATCCTCTTGACTGTAGACTTGACTGGTTGAAAAATTCTGGACTATTGAATCACAGGCGTCAATATTCGTCGGCATTAATTATCTGTTAGTGTGAGAAGCGTCTAGGGTGCGATTGTTGGTCAATAGAATCGATCAAATTGACAGCGCTGAGGTCATCGCTCAGTTGAACGTTTTATCATGTGGTGAATCGTGTGGTTCACGTCCTGCTTTCATTGAGAGCAACTTGCCCTCGAGCTTTATCTCGCGATAATATTGCCAACATAGATCCCCAACTGCGGTGAATTTCTAGGAAACAATATCAGTAAGTATTTCCTCGCAAATAAGCGAGAAAAAATAGTCATAAGTTTTTTTTTTTACATTGACTATTTATACGACTAATATTTTTATTGCCGAAAATAATAACGGGAAAATAGAAGTTTTGGAATTATCGAATATGTATAAATTGCTGCGCTACGATAAAACGTTATAGTCATAAAACGATCACGTCATCACGATTTTGTCTCACGTTTCGTCCATCTCAGAATATTAAATGGGCGGCCTTTACACTCATCGTTCGATCAATTGACCTATTTCGGCTACCATTGAGATCGAGCGTAGTTTTGACCTTTCACATCATGAGAACGAATTTTTTGAGGTATTGAATGGTACAATAATATTCTTATACAACTCCGAAATTATTTTTTCAATTTGAAACTTGAGAAAATTGAGATGGAAATCGTTGGAATTGGAAAAGTTTCACTTTGAATTCGTTTACTTGCATGTTAGAAAGAGAGATACAATTTTTGTTGGATATATGAAACAATATTTGACTTGTCGTCACTTAAAAGGACTACTAAACGTTCTCCACTTACTTATTATTGAAAATTGTGTCAAAATGAGTTATATTATTTTTATTTATTTATTTATTATTATTATTTTTTAAATATTTTCAAATGTAATTGGGCTTGCCCGTACATAAACAAATAAACAAATATTGAACAAAGATAAGACACCTATCATTATAATATATAGTGTCATTATGTCAAGTCAAAAGCAATACGCCATTACAGATCAATATTGGCTTTGGAGTACACGCGAAGCTTCGTGCATTATCAATGTATTACCCCAATTATTTCCGACTATTTCAAACAACAACCCTCGATTTTTAACCCCGCCAAACAAGAACAGTTCAAAGTAATCGACCGGTGAAAAGATTGGAAAGAACAATTTTCGCGAGGGAAGGAATAATGAATAAATAATAACGGAGGCGGACGATGGCATTGGCAACAGTTTCTTCATGCATTCATTGCATGAATGCACAATAATTTCACCGGGGATAAATATGCGCCCTATTGGTGTTTGAAACTTCTTCAATGCCTCGATCGCGGAGAAACGGTCGCAGTAGCGGAGCACTTCTTCAGTAGCAACCTCCGCGGTTTAGCAATGGATGCCTGCGGTTTTTGGTAATCAACTCGACTTTTTCACACTCAACTCCAATACGACTGAAAGAAATCGTGCACTGTAACCATCTCCATGTTGGGATCCGAATTCGATACCGAACTTAGAAATCGAAAGATATTCAACTCGGAACGTATCGCGTTTACTAAAATATTTCCGATGATTGTCCAACTCGACTTGTTACTAGAATCCGCTCTAGCTGTTATGTATGAGCCTTCGCAGGGAGTGAAAAATAATAAAGTAGAAAATATAAACACGGAATCGTAGAAAATATAATTACGATAATAGCAAATGATTTGTTTCCCTATAAATAATTGTGCGCCCGTACAAATTATTTCCCGAATGAAATTAATATGTCTTGGTCTTCGGAGGATGATTAGCGAATTCAAGGTCGAGACAGATCTATGCGACGTAAATGAGGGTTATCGGTTGTAAGAGAGCTATCCGTCGTCTAAATGTCTGTAATCCTAGGAGCGAATCAAATCGCGAAAAATATCTGTGGAAATTGATATTAAACGGACCAATATTTCAACAACATCCTATACAAATTTCTACCCCCGAAAATATTTGCCTGCAAGTTTTGGTTTATTAGTCAATAATAAACCATTGTAATCGCCCTAAAAGATTTTTTTCCAGCCCCTTCAAAATTTGATGTTTTCATTTCAAGGCATGTAGAATCCGAATATCCAATTTGAAAAAAATTCCGTCCGTCCGCCGTCAACAATCTTCCGGCCAAACTGTAGCTACATTCTTGACGTTTTCACCAAAAATCAATCTCGGTCTCACAACGGCCCAATTCTGGAACTACATTTCTAGCTCAATTTTAAGTGTATTTTTGGAGGGTTTAAGGGGGAGACAATTCCCATTTTCCAACGTTTTTCAGAAAAAGATGTATTTGGTATCAATATCTATAGATTCTTGGACGTTGAATCGAATGAGATCATCGAGACGTCAATAGTTTAAGAAGAATTAAATAAAATAAAAAAAAAAATGGTAAAATTTGAGAGATTTTCAGATATTTGGCATGAGGGCATAACTCGAGAGAGTTCTTGGAGCTATAAAAATCGTCATTTACTCGAGGAATAGTCGCCAAACACTCTCTCCAGCTGTACTGCTCGAAAAAATTTTGGTTTTAATTTGAAAATTAAGAAAAATTAAAATAATTAAAATTACAATAGTTGGTACGGATTTTTCTCCTATAGTTAGTTCACAAAAAATGTTCGTAATAGTTACTATCTCAAATGGATAGTCTTCTTAAATCATTATTGAAGCGAAGGAATAATAAACCACTGTACAATAATTTGCAACGTTTTTTCACGTCTCAAACCGATCCAGATTAACTAACCTTAGGTCTACCTTCGGCCTCTTTCCCACCAGAATGAATTTCTCTTGTAAAATTCTTCCCCGTGACAAAGCCTATTGATTGCCGACAGTTAGTTACGCAATAGCTTAAACGGAACGAGGAAGAACGCTTATTATTTGCCTTATAGACGTCGTAATGCCGTAAAAATGATTGGTGAATCGATTTCTGTCTGGCTTTGACAGTCAGTTAGTCCGGTGAAAAAGTGAAGCCAAGCGAAAATGGATGAAAAACGACAGTGTAAGTAGCGAATATCTGCGCTCGAAGGGTTAAGAGATGGAAAAAATCGATCCGCGGAAGAGGAAATTAAAACTCGTGAGAAGACATTTATAGCCAGTTTCTTCGTAAAACGTCTCCCACTTACATTTTTAGTATACACGTTCCACATTATAAGGTGGGCAGTACTTCAACCTTGAATTCTAAAACTAATTTGCAGCAAAAAGTGTCCTATAACGTTTTTCCCACTCTATCCCCCGATTTTCCCCATATTTTTTAACTAATAAGATTTTTTCTTGTTTTTGACCTAACCTCAATAAAACCGCAATAACTTCCTAAATTTCACAACAAATTCCAACCTGCGGTTACCGTTTGAAATAACGTTAAATTTCCGATTTCCAATTTTCATTGACCAAAAAATTAATTCTATAAAGCAAATTTGATGAAATTTGAAAAAATATGTTGTCTTTCTTCAAATTTTATGAAATAGACCAAAAGTTAGTTCTATGAAGCAAATTTTATAAAAATAAAAAATAAATGTTTTTTTCTCTCGAGTTTTATGAAAATTGAAAAAAAATTTGTTGTTTTTTCTCGAATTTTATGAAAATTGAAAAAAAAATTGTTTTTTCTCGAATATTATGAAAATTGAAAAAATAGGTTTTTTTACCCGTTTATTACGTCTTTGTAATCCAACGTCTCATTACATGCCTGTAGCCTAAAAATGCGCCAAATTGGCAAATCGGTATAACTTAATTTTTTTAACGTAAATTCGTACAAATGCGAAAAACTACGAGGATTTTTTCCCGACTTTGTTATACTTGAAGATGTGATTCTCGAAAGGAATTAGGCTTGACCTCTCTCTTCAATATATTTCATGCTTCGCAAAACGAGATAAATTAATGCTTCGAGGAGACATAGCGACTTGGATTCTACCTAGTTATTTTACATCTGAGGAGGCCCGTAGAGGCGAAAGTATAATTATAAAAACTCGGAGATTAATGTGACCAGGTATGGCGACTTTGCATATTTGTCTCCCTTACAACAACCCAAAGTAAGAATAATGAAGAAAGGGAGAAATATTTATTCATTCATTCTCGGCACTCGGTTCCTTTTAGGTAATAATTTGCCCTGAAGAGCTATAATTTCTTGTCCCAAACCGCTCGTTTGTTTCTTAGGATTTGATTAACCCGCGCTGACTAAAACAAGCGATTTTCCTTCTTTTTGACCTGAATCGATCGAACTTGATGACGTCCGAGTGGCGTTTAATATTAATACGGTCGTCGGTCTGTTCGATGGCCGTTCCGATTTGGCAAATCAATTATACTAACCTCGGTTGTGCTAGCTTCCCGAAAATTGGTCCATCCATGCGAGCTCTGAAAGAAAAATAATGATGTAATTGTTATAGATGAAAGCGAAAAATGCTCGACTGCCGATTGCTATCGTAAAATCTTATCTATAATTATCTAAATCTAAGCGGACAGAATGTTCAGCCAGAAAGGAATCTCAGTTAGAGTACAGCGCTGAATTATTCATGAAGTCAATAAAATCCGAACAGGTAACCTTCTGTGGTTTCTTGCTGCCCGGAAATTGCTAGGTAACCGTCACGAGGGTACCGTATTTCCATCGATGTATTTCGCAGTGTGATTTATGTAGTCAGAGGTGTTGTGATAGTAAATTGCATAGTAAATGTTTGCATCATCCGAACAACACGGTGCTCCTCAGTCATCTCTCTAATTGGTTTCACTTCCATTGATAATTAAGGACGCCATTTCCGTCTCCATGAGCACTGAAAATCCTTCGACCGACCGTGGAACTCGGAAAAGATTTTTAATTGTATATTTTCCGATACAGCAATGAATTCGCTGGGTTAGATTTCAGTCGAAATTAGCCAGGTGTTTTTATTGTTCTAGTAGATTAGCAAAACTTAGAAAGTGAAAATATTCGTAGAATTTTGTTTATTTAATCGTAAACCACTGTAATCGTCAAGGAAAAAATTCTCCAACCCTCCTCGAAATTTGATATTTTCGCATCCAGAATCCAAAAATAAAAAAAGTTGTCCTCCCGCCGTTTACACTTTTCTAAGAAACATATAATAGCTAATTCTTAGCAACAAAAAATAACTTCTTTAGCCAAATCGTGATTTCAATTTTAAGAGAAAATTTAGGGGTTTTGAGGAGGAGGAAAAAAGTATTATCCAATGGTTATTGAAATATTGGAGTGTTTAATATCTATTTCTATAGATTTTTTGCAGCTAGCGTGGTCGATAGCTTTTGCTCTCGAGTTATCGCAGCTTTTGTATGAATTTGTTGAGATTTTCAGAAAAATATTTAATCAACATCAACTTGGGAGTTTTTAGAGCAATAAAAACGCAGGATTATCAGTCAAACACTTTACAA
>JASJUZ010000725.1:0-182902 GCA_037159825.1 Tupiocoris notatus | reverse complement strand
CGTTGGAATCATTTGGACACGGCGATGGGAATTTTTTTTTTTTTGCATTTATTTAGGAAAAAACAATTTTAACAAAATATTATATCGTAATATACAAAATGCTTCAGTTCCCAATAAGTAAACACTTGTGCTGGGAACTGGAGCTGCACCGAGCCCCGAGCCAGATAAACAACAGACTATACCATTGATACAAATCTTACTAATTTAATTACAACTTAAACAACTTCAAATGATAACAACTTAATTTTTAACATGTTACAATTTTTTTAAATTTTGAATAGATGCATAAAGTTTAACATTTAGGAACATATATATCGACCGTTATCACAAACCACCAAAAATAATATCTGTTGATAGTTGCATATATTTTTTTTCTATTCGGAAATGTAAGATCTAGGTGGCGAAAATTACCTCACAACGAAGATGCAAACGTGCCAATTAAACTTGATCTCCGGTGAAATCCGCTTGCTCGGAAATCGGAAAACACTCCGAGGGCGATTAGCGGTTCGGACGTAGCGGATCGACGACGTAATAAGCTCCCGGAGGAACTGAAGAAGTCGGAACTAACTGCGAAGCTCTGGCCTCGAAGAATCTCGTTCTGGCAGAACTTGACGGACATCGGTCCATCTATTGCAACGATAGGATGAGAATCTAATGGGCTCGACGACGCTCACGTCCGACTCGCTCTCCGTCGATAACAAAAGCCTTTGTTCTGACTTCTCCGCCTCTTCTGGCATGCAATTCTGCCATCCTTGGTCTTCGTTCCATTGCGTGTTCTTCATCCCATTCACAACTGGTCAACAGTCGTTCTGTTCCGCTCGGATTGCGATCAGTTTCGAAGGAAGTCATCGAGTTAGCCTTTCAACGTATCGAGACGGTATTTCACGATGGAGCCGCCACCTGGTTTTGTTTTGCGAGTAATTTTTTTTACATCTATGGAATCTTACTATAATTACAATCTGGATAAAGATCGTAGTTCGAAGGAGTAAAAGAAAAATTGTTAATGGTTGTGAAATGGTTTATTGTCAGCCTTGGCTTCAGTAGCCATTTATGTATTATTTTTCTCTATGATAAAGGCGTATGATGACTTCTGGACCCGAAGTTGATGGGAATCTACTACTGAACTACACTGGTTTCGTACTTTTTGGCGGAAGAGACGGAAACATTCGGAAAAAAAGACTCAAGAGAATATAACAATGTTTCCATCGTTTTATCAACTTCGTCACGGAGCGTGCTCGATATTTTCAGCTCTCTGCTAAAAATAAAAATACTCTTTGCTAATCGAACTGTGCGAACTTTACTCTTTCGTTTTTGACACAATTTCCTCGTGAAAAACGAAGGAAACTTCGCGTAAAGAATCCGCTCAAAGGAAATAGTATTCATTTATCCTCAATGTGAAATTCCGTTTCGATCGAATGAAAAATCGTTTGTTTATTTCCGTGCGGCGATATTGCTCACAGTCAACTAACTCTTCGTTCGTCTGAGTTTCAAGAGGAGTAGGGGCGAGAGGGATGTTTCCGCTTCAGGAATCACTGCCATTCACGATGCTGCCGGGGCTCGTCGGTTCGCTTTTTGGACCGATACCAGGTTTTTCTCGAATAGTTGTCGACCTTTTCACCAAAAATACATCCGAGTTGACCCTGTTAGGTCTGACTCATCTTAATGGAGGCGCACGTTTCACCTCTCGGGCTATCGTATTCCTCGACGATACAGGGAAGAATTTTTACTGATTGGAATTATAAATAAATTGTGATCTGAAATTAGAGGAGAAAGATAACAACCCTCAATATTTTCATATACCAAATTACTTCAGGCCTTTGTACATTAACAATAACACGATTCTTCGAACTGTGCCGTTGTACCTGAATGTCTCATAATGTTCTTGAACTCTCTTATGTTATTTTTTTGTTGTACCGTTCAATGTACTTGCAATATTATCTTGTTAACTGGGCTCGTCCCGTATTCCTGAATAAATAAATAAATAAATAATAAATACTTTGGAAATCCATAGCTTAATGTCTTGAATCTAATGTCTACAGCCTAGTACCTGAAGTATTGTAACCATTGGTTGACAAGGAAAACCTTGTTGGTCCTATGAAAGTCACATGAGTCAGTGAAATCTCGTTTAGAATTTCCCCTACTCTGTACAATTACCCTACTCAGTAACCCTACTCTCTTATAACCCTATTATTACAATCTCCTTGTGTGGCCAAAACTCTCTCATTTTTCTATTTGAATCCACCAGGCTCAGTTTCCCGCCTCTCTAGTTATTGATTCATGAAGGAAAGGTGCCTGCTCGGTTTTAGATAAATAAATCGAAGGTGCCTCTCATACTTCGAACGTTTAAGTCATGTTTCTTGAATTATTCATCGAAAATCGCCATATGGGTCTGGGTTAGTTGGACGATGGCGTGGGCATAAGCTTAGCGGTTTCCCGTCTCCCTCGAAGGAGTGTACAGTTACGGAGAAGCAGAATTAATCGATTACAATAGCGAGGGGGTCCCATTCAATTCTAGTCCTCCGCCTTTGCACTCGATGTTTTGATTCAAGGAAAGCTATTCTCTATTGCCGCCTTCCTAATCTACTTTCAGGTGATCATCTTACGATTCTATTTATCAATAGCTGTATTCAAAGAACCCGGATTGAGCTGGATTTGAGATGAATTCGACTTTTGAAGGATTTGAATCGCGTTCTGCTCTGTATACGATTGCGTAAACTGGAGTAAAGCTTGATGTTACACACTGGAGGGTTGCTGTTTTTAAGAAGAGAGGCTAGTTATAAAAAGCGGTTTGAGTAGCAGAAACGAGCACTATGGCCACGACTTATAAGCGCAGGAAAATGACGGATGGGTTTTATTATGGAATAGTGTTAAAACATAAGTATAAGACGGGGATGGCGTTTTGAGCATTTGCAGTGGGTCGTTGGAGATCGGGAGTAAGGACAAATCAGCAATGGCGTTATTCTGCTACTAAATCGTTCAGTTTTTGATCGTTCCTGCTCATCAAACTGCCCTTTACTGAGGGGCTGTTTAGTCCGTTGGGGATTCATAATGAAAAACTGGTCAAGTTACGTGCTGCAATTGATTTTTTCCCATACTGTCACAAAATCATAAATACTCACGTTTCAATCTTGTTTAACATAAGAAACCGCCTATAAATATGATGGAATCTGAATAAAACACTTGCAACGCTCTTCATCCTCAACCATCTCTGGAAAACGACACAAAGAGTCCAACGTGCCGAGTACTTGAACCTTTCAAATGCAGTTAAACATTTATAGGCTGTGTTGTCGTCATAAGAAAGCCTGTCTTTGTTGAAATACCGTGCGGTTCTTCGGAATCGTAATTGAATCGCAAAATACAGCTTTTATTGCTTTTCATTTCCCTCCAAGCACTGAGGTCGTCCCATCAACAAAGCGGTTTTATACTTTCGAAAAAATTGTCATTTTTTATTTGTGAAATAGCCTACTTGTAGCTCTGTTACTAAAGAAAAATATTTTTTTGTTGTTGTAGGTGAGGAGCACAGTGCTAGAATCGGGGATGCATCTTATTCAAGGAGGTTTGTCCACTTTCGATAATAGGTACTCATTTAATTTTTACGTACGGCTTTTTTTCTGAAGAGGTGTGCTCTTGACTTCAGCAGGAGAAACGAGGAGATGCTTTCATGATGGTAGGAGTTAAACAGCGATAATTCTAGTGTTTCTTCTAGGGAACGAAGAAAGTACTCACCATTACACTCTGTTACTCCACGAGAAATTCTCTGAAAAATATTTCACGTAGGTATTGTTGTAATCGGAGAAATTTAAAATGTTTGACGCTCTGATGCTATTACCGGTGTTCTTCCACGGTGGCCGTGGGGAGTATGGGCTACTTTGTAAAACCATACGCATCTAATGGTTACCGTCATATGGACCGTGAACTGTGGTTTCTATTAGAAACGTATGATTTTATGAAGTAACCAAAACTCCTCACGGCCACCGTCGAAAAATGCCGCTATAAGCAAAAACTCCCTATTCGGTCTTGGAACCTTCTCTCGTTATTCAAGGTAATGTTTTAAAACTTGAAATGGATTAAAATCGTCCCAGTTCAATTACACCGGTGCAGTGGTGTATAAATAGATGCAAATTCTTCGAATTGTATGATAATATTGCTCATTGCCGCAATGTACGAAAATGGCCCAGGTCGCAGGTTGGGTCATTTTTCTGAACAAGCAAAAGTACGAGGTCGTAGATTTCCCAGCTTACAATCGCCTTCCCTGACCTACATCCTCGCAACAGCCGGCTAATTGTTTGTACAACATCTTAGTTAATTGCCGGCGCGTGTTAGACCTCAATTCCTCTGGTTTTGTCGTGAATATTTTGCATCTGACATCGCCCTTTGTATTCGAATCTTGGAATTTCAATGTCGTATTTAAGCGTATTGTTCTTTACCAAACAACGCACTACCGTTGGTTTCGATTTATCCTTGTTTGTTCCTTTTTTTTTGCCATAATGCTTCGACTGCCAAATTTGCCTTTATTGAACTTACAGTAACAGACAGTGCCAAGTGTCAAAGCAGCTCCCTTATTTTTGCATTTACCTACCTAAAGATATCTCAAAAATCCATTGCCCAATGTCAGTGAAATCGTGTTCTAAAAAATTCCGCGTTAGGAGTCTTTAAATAAATATTCTCGAGTATCTATAATAGCGATAGGTTTTTTCCAGTTCATAATACCATTTTTAACAGTCCAAACCGCTCTTTATCCTCGCCACTATAATTTCCCACTTGTTTGTTTCTCAGAGTTACGCTGCCCATGTTGACCATTCTCACGCTTTTGAGCTTTCCCTCCCTGAGGCAAAAAAGCTAAAAAATATGTATTTATGACACGCGCTCGAGTGAAATCACTAATCTTCAGCTCAATGCTTGCTTTGGTAATTGAGCACGTTAATCGGGGAGAGCTCAAATTAAAACCACTTACGAATTCTGTTTCGTCTTTTACTTAAAAGGTGCTTTATTAGCTTGAAAAATGAGGTTCTTTTTTTTGTTCATTGAACCTGCTTGATATTCTCGCCCATCATGGTCGGTTTAAGAATATAATACGCATGTCTTATTGCTGGCAAAATTTTGGCTTGATTCTCGTAGCCTGTCGAATACTTACAATTTCCAACTTGAAATCATGAAAGTGAAAAGTTTAGCAGAAATCTGACTAGCCTAATTTTAAGCTCGCCCCAGCGTCGAACGGTTCTTCTTTCAAAATAACGTCACTATAGTGAATAATTTTGATAACTATGTCATCTTTTATTTGAGTCTTTATGTCCTATTGAGCCTTTCCCGGTTCGTACGATATTTTCGAGCGTCTCTTATTGTAGAATGTTTTCGATTCCATTTAAGACTGGACTAGTTCTATATTCATCATGAATTCGAAAATTGAACCGAAATTGGATCATTCGGCGCTTTTTACCATCGTGTGAGTTCGATACGAATCAATTACTCCGTAAATTTATATGAATAAAAGATGACAACGCCTCCGAAATGAATCCTCTGAGATTGTCTGCTGTAGCTTGAAAGTTCCATTGTTCCTGAGGACTTAAGCTTCGGCTCAACTCTACAGTATAAAGATCTGTTACCATTGTCTTTCCCTTGCGGTTTTATCCTTTGCGCGATCGGCGGCTTTACATTGCGCAACTCGGACTTCGTGGGTACCCAGACTGAACTGTCTCTATCAGTCACGACCCACGTTTGTTATTATTCTGTCTTAGCCCCAAAGATGAAACTGGACTGATGTTCGTATTGGACGGCGTTTGTCAAACTCTAAAATCGATTTCCATGATCGTTTACGGCTATCGATCATCAATTATGCAACGGCGTCTATTGCTGATGGAATTCGATTACATTGTCAACTCTTAATGAGCTGTTTTTTGTTTTTTTTTTGTGCAACAATTTTTTGTTTCAAAATAATTTAACCATGCGAAATGAAATTTCAACAGTGCTCCCACTAGATCCAATCAAAATCATGAGACCATTTTCAGTATTGTACATCTTTTGGTTCTGGTGCATGAAAAGGGAAACTTACTTCCTCGACGACCTTCCTATGTGAAACACGTCCGCCGAATTCGTTCACTTTCCTGAGTCGCGTACGAATGGCTAATTGAACGAGCAGCTGCGACTCTGCCAGAATTTTCAGGAGTGTCCAACAGCGACGATTCGCCGTTTTTGTTAAATACGACTCAACTCGACAAGCTCTACCGAAAGAAAGTGATACCGTACGAATGGAAATGAGTCATCGCTTCAAAAGACAGCGTGAATGCGGAAGAAAGATTTCAAGTGGTTACAAGCCGGAGCTGACGGTTAGTCAAGATGTCACGGCGTCGTAACAGGAAAGTCTTGTTTACCACTTATCAACGTAGCTTTGTTCGAATAACGAGATAAAACAGACTGAAGGGAGCAACTAATGAGTTGTGTGATCCGCGGTTGTCGGGAATGACATGAGAAGAGACTGGGAACTCTCATGCGTTTTAGTTCTACCGAAAATGGAAAGGAATACTAATAAGAGACGATGACGAAAGGATACGATGACTTGACGATTCTTCGGTCTCAAAGAAGCGGGAAGATAAAGGGAATAATTATTCAAATAGTGTATTTCCATCAGGTTTTCGTCACTGATGGTGATACTCATGTCTGCTTTGTACCTACTCAGTTCTTCTGTACAAATGTTTGTTCCACCTCCGTTAATAAAACTGATTTTGATCATCAAGCTACGCTGAATCATCATTATGTATACATTATCTGGCTTTGACTAATCAATAGGGAATCCAAGAATTATAATTCAAACTACTATTTTATTGTCTTCGTATTACATTTCGTACTAATGACTCGCATTTTTACGACTCGAATCCCTCCAAACTTCGGTGAGTTATTTTCTCGTTGAAATGTGGTTTTAGTTGAATTTTTTCCTGTTTCAAAGATGACGGCCCGGAAGTATTGAAAATTTTTACTCATAACAGCTCTTTCTTTTCCCGGCTCGTTCTTTCTTTTCATGGGTGGAATTTTTCGATCAGAGCAACCATCTAAAGTATTACAGCAAAAGAAATGATAAAGTTACTAGGCAAAGATTTTTGCTACACCGTTGTAAAGTCGGTTTCCATTCAATTTTTCAAACTTCCTTTTCCTAGTTATCTTAGTACAAGAACCATATTTCATCCAGCACGTTGTCCGCTTCATCTTCTGGTTCTGTTATGCCATCGGAAGATGAACGAATTCCTTTCGCTGCTACTACAATGGACGCGTACTAGTAAATAGATACGAGGGTACATCTTGGACCCTCTCCAACTGCTAGTCACAAGGGACAGCCGTTCGAGGGCGGACAAAAGCCCGAATAACAGTAGCTCACGCTTCGAAGAAAATCGTGGAAAAAGAAGTCAATAAACTGACAGCATTCTCATTCCCTCGACCACCTTCGTACTATACCCTTACAGAGCTCCAGACGAATTCGATGATTAAAAAAATGAACTTGATATGTCCATAAGAGGCATAAATAGGCGATAACGCTTGATGTAAAAGAGTGTTATGCAAGACAGAGACTTGTGAGAGAGAACGTCGCGTACCCGTCAGTGTCCTTCATATAAATTTCTTGATTTTATAATTGGTTATCTGTTTGACGACCCAAGAATGTGCTTTGTGGTCTAAAAAGAAACAGTTTTCTCCCTTGTCGAGATCTGCCATAACGTTTTGCCTACTAAATGAGCATAATATCTTCATTCCATCGTGCACGAGTTTTAATTCGGAAGATTACTATCGCAGCTTGGTCCTCAGGCGTAAAAGTGTTTTTCTACCTCGGTGAACCTGGTTCGAATTAGTGCGAGCCGCTTGTTTGCACACAATTATCCAGAGCGGTTTAGTTTTTTCGTCACCTCAAATTACAGGCTTCATGAAGTGCGGTTTAGAGCTACGTGTCTTACATTCTTCCTTGGCGGCCTCGGCGCTTATGTCAAGTCGTAATGCTTACGTGCGCCTACGAGTCCCCAGTGGCTACCGTGCGCTCGACCGTTCAGTTTAGATCAAGAAAGTCTGTGGTACGCGTGGTGAAACTGACTCAAATCTTGTAATACCGAAAGTGTATTTTCTAAAAAACTGATATGGCATTTTGCATCTACTGGGACAGAACGTTTTCGATTTTTATATACGTGAGTTCCGTCGTATTATTTTGTTTATTTGAGAATAACTTTGAGAGGTTGGAAAATATAGATTTAGACCACTGATTTGGATTCGGCAACCTTGATAACGATTTCGCAAGAATTTTCAGCCCGTTAATGCGCTTAGTATGTTGTTTAGATGGAGTTCAATTAATTATTTGGAAACGGTTGTTATCTACAGACGGTATGAAGTCATTAAAGGGGGTAGTAATATCGAGATGTATACTCGTCAATGCTAGTTGCCTTGGAAGTCGTCAGGAGGAAACATCGGGAGTACCTATCAAACTAAATACAAAAACGTAATTTTCTCGATATGTATGCGTTCCAGTGTCACACACTTTCGGAATAAGAGGCTTAGTTCTTCTAAAAACCTGAAACTTCCGCGGGCCTCTCAAAAGGACAATTTCTTCAAAAACGATTGATAATCATCCTACATTGTTTCTCTGTTTTTCAGACTTTCACCGCCTGGTGCAACTCGCACTTGAGAAAAGCTGGCACATCCATCGAAAACATCGAGGAGGATTTCCGCAACGGGCTGAAGCTGATGCTCCTGCTCGAAGTCATTTCCGGCGAGACCCTGCCCAAGCCCGACAGAGGCAAGATGAGGTTCCACAAGATTGCCAACGTCAACAAGGCACTGGACTTCATCGCTAGCAAAGGCGTCAAACTTGTTTCCATCGGAGCTGAAGGTTTGTTGGCAGCATTATCGCATGCGTTCTAAAAACTGATAACTGAATTTATCTTAGTGTGGATGTTTTAAGCAAGGATGTTTTGTTTTAACAGCCCACTATTGTCCGTCACTTCAGTTGATTGATAAATAATTTCTCTGGCTCAGTTTTGAATTTCATTTTAAAGTAGATGGTTTCCCTAAGAGTTTTTGACAAACTAATTTGCAATCTCCGTTTTTCATAGTTTAGTGTTGAAAATAAATTATTTTTCGCACTTTCCCTTCTGATTATTCGAAACGAACGGCTACTGGTGAAATTATATTATCAGGCACAACTCGGATTATCTTGCCGGCCGAATATCGCTCCTGAAACTAATTTGAACCTTCTTGCCCGACGTCTAGGACGAATCTTAATCTAGGACGAATATTCGTTCCGATAGACTGCTACCTCATGAACTTGGTTCAATTTTCCCGGTATACCGCGGTATTTGGCGTTTGAGATCAATACTTGCACGCCGCAATGCTTTTCGTTCTTGTTCGTATGCGCTGGCTTTCTCGAGTCAGTGATGAAGTTGAGAAAATCGATTCAGTAGGTAATGAAGTAGATACCTCTAATTCAGTGAAATGCCTTGTGTGCCCAAATCCCTGCTTTATTTCGAATTCCTTAGGCGGTCGTTTGTATCTTAGACGTCAGAGGTACCTATTCTAATTCATTGATTATAAATCTTTATTACCGTTGGTCATACAGCGTAATGCCATAGATAAAAAATGGCTGTGTAAATGTCATTGCCATTCAATGGGCCAAGCCGTTATTGTTTGGAATTTGGATTTTGCAAATATGAGTGGCGCATAATTTAGATGACCTCTTAAAATTATAACATACCATAAGAATATACCCAGTACATGGTACCATTACTCCGTATTCGGAACAGTTCAATAGCCTTGCTCCGTACTTTGAACTTATAAGCTCCCTATTTTAGCCTCTTGTGCTGAGTTCCGTTCAGAAGTTATCCACGAATTATAGTTTTCGAGCGGTTCAAGTAAAATGCACCGGTCAACTTCGAGTTACAAAGAGTTGAGCCGTTGCTTCATGACCTCCGTCCAGTTAATTTCCTTTCGACTTCCGCTGGTCCGTAAGGAATTCCTCGCTCGGATCCTGCTCCCGTTTTCAAGCTAGATTAGCGTCTTCAAAGTCTGGAGAAACAGAGCGGAGCCGGGATGTTTTTGTGCTGAGCCGATCCTCTTTGCAAACGCGTTATTCTTAATTTTTGAAAAAGAGTACCGCTGCGCAATTCACTCTCCCGGTCACCGCTTGAATACCCATCTCAACGATTTCCCAGCGAGAAATGATGGGACCCAACCATCTGTATCTAATACCAAGGATATTGTCGCCATTTTTAATAAACGCAAATAATTTTTTTAGTTGTTCGGAGAATGATGGTGGATATTATGATGTGACTATTCATTCGCACAAAAGGTTTTTCGGTTTAATTTTCCAGTTTCTCAGTGGCACATGCAACCTAAATTGAATTAATTTATTGTGAGCTGCTCGGAAAACTGCGACGCCTGAGAGTAGCAGTTGAAGAAAGCTCAACTACCTTCCATTATAGGCAACCACTGGGTCACACATTCTAAAATTCCCCCATCAGTTATTCAACACAAAATGAGTTCCTTTTGTTTCAGCGTTATTATTCATTCTTCAGGGAAAAAATCCTTTTGCGCCTTTGTTTAAATTTGTGTCCTCATCTCAATCTACAGAAATTGTTGACGGAAACCTGAAGATGACGTTGGGTATGATCTGGACTATCATTCTCCGGTTCGCCATTCAGGACATCTCAGTTGAGGAGATGACGGCCAAGGAAGGTCTCCTCCTCTGGTGCCAGCGTAAGACCGCTCCATACAAGAACGTCAACGTCCAGAACTTCCATCTCAGGTAACTTTCATCTTTTAATAAAGATGGATCATCGACCCTTGTTATGAATAATTGTAGTCGTCTATCAGGGGTAGCGTCTTCGAATTAAACAATTTTTTTGGGATTTTTTCCTAATTTTCTGCAATAATAAAAGCTCAAAAAATGGATTTCGACACTGACCATGGGATTACAATGTAGACCAGTTTTCAAGCCCTGAAGAAAGAAATATATTATCCGAAAGCACGGCAAAATAGACAAGTTTAATTCTACCACTGACAGACGACTACAATAATCATCTTTAGTTGCTTTGTTTTGGAACTATCGATCATTGGAAACTCTTCAATGCCATCGTCTAAATCAACTGTAAATCATTTTTACAACGAGAACGAATAATTAAAAACGATTTATAGTTGCGCAGTGATGCTTCGTCCTTAAAATCGTCTTACAGTTCATTCTTCTCTGAACTGTTGCATTAGAGATGTCCCCTCGCTGCCACGTGACCTGATGGGAATTTTCCCTTGTTTCCCCGTTCAGACGCATCGATTCCTTCCCCTCGTGGTCTGCGTATGGTTGCCAAGGGCGACACAAACTACGTTGCATTGCTCGCCTACCGGTAACTGGCGTTCGCGTTAACACCCTTACGAATCTCGCGACTGTTGTTGGGAAGTTGTAGTTTTCCCATTTATTTTGCATATCGTCGTCCAAGAGGGAGTCCTATCCTATTGTACACCCGTGATGAACGCGATGTTAAAACAGACGGGAGTTGACTCTTCGCTACCGTTATCACCTTCACCGTTTTTTATTAGTAACAAAATTACGAAAAATCACGAATCAGCAGATCGATAATTTTATATTGAGGCTTTACTTGAGTTGGTATATTAATGATGACATGACTATTAATACGACGATTAATAATGATTACGAATCATTTCAAAAACTCCGTAGCCTTTTTTGCGTTTTTAACATGCATTATTTAATTACAAATATCTGGAAGATCTCTTGATGCCTCTTAAATCGTACATCGAAACGTCGATGATTCCGTTAGTTACTCCAGTTGCCGCAAACGGCCAAAGTTGGAGGTGAAAAAGGGAAACCCGTGACAAGATATTCCTTCAATAAGTAGGTCCTCTAAATGACCCCAAGCGCTAAGCGAATGACGAACGAAAGACAGGCGTCCGAAAATGAAAAGCCGCTTGTCCTCATCCTTTTCAAGTGGAGCGCTTTCTTTTTTTCTTTTTTTTTTGTCGTTTAAAAGAGACGACTTGTCTCCGGACTGTCTCGTTTACAACGAATAGAAAGAAGATCTATTGAAAGAAAATTACGACCATGATATCGGATGGGCGAATTGAAAGGACAAAGTCGGGGAAGCCCGGGACGAGGACAACGGTTGACACACCGCGAAAGACTCACGAGCTGATGAGTCATTGGACAAACAGACCGTTTAGCCTGGGACTCGAAGGATGTCAAGTGGAGTCAGGTCGAAACTGTGACTATGTGTCGAACATGATGAATCGAATAGGGAGTGAATTAATATTCATAGCAAGCGGACAACGGTTAAGAAGATAACTCTGTTTGAAGAGAATATCAAATATTGACTATCCATTGTGGCATCACCAACTGATATTCATACTCGTTCAATCAGTTTTTTATTGATTATAGAATTTGCTCCATTACTGAAATTTCCCTTGTATAAGTAGCCCGTTTATTTGTACTAGTCGAAAATAATTCTGTATTCAACGATTTTTTTTTCTACAGTTTCAAAGACGGTTTGGCCTTCTGCGCCCTCATCCACCGCCACCGCCCAGATCTCATTGACTACAACAAACTGTCCAAGGATAATCCTTTACAGAATCTCAATACTGCCTTCGACGTTGCCGAGAAATACCTTGACATTCCTCGCATGTTGGACCCTGAAGGTACATTTGCCCACATTCGATTATTCCATTATTTTCCGCTCAACGTTTATCGTGGAATTCGTATTAGACAGTTTTTTCTCATTTTGAAGCTCTGTTCAGTTGACTGTGTATATAACGCGTAATATTATTACGTGTGTATTAGTTGCGTTGAGGTAAAAAGGTAATTCAACATTCAAATCGTATCTTCATAAATTTTCGATTGAGTTGATATAAAACGAGTTATACGAACAAAGCATTAAATTTTCTTGCAAAAAATGTGAAGCATTCGAATAAAATTGGAATTGAATAATTGAATTGGAATAAAAAAAATTGAATAATTGAAAAAAAGGAATTTCCTTTCTTATTGCTAAGCGTTTAGTTCTATAAATCAGTTTCTTTGACTTCGGTTTGCTAATTATCTCTTGGCTATTGCTCCAAACGTGAGTCATACGCACATCTGACAGCTCGTTGCGATATAGCTCACAGCTCGAAATCCTAATCATCTGCCCTCGTGATCTATTATGATGGCGTCGAAAAATCTGTTGAAAAATGACATCTTTTTACTATGGCACCTCGTTTTTCCTGACGAAAATAACTTGGCTCGCTCTGTCGGAGTTTCGATCCAACTAGTTCAATGCCGCCGAGTTTAAAAAACTCCCCTTCGGCGCTTCGAGGCCCAAGTTTCTATTTGATGCTTAAAAATATCTATTTAGGTGAATAGACAAGACAGGTTCGATCATTTTAAATTGCTTCAGCCTCATTCCACTCATTCGAAGGAGTTCGGATGGATTTTATTCGAACAGAATTGTACTTTGTATCGACGAACATGAGATTTCACATAAGATCAAAAGCCATTCTTTATTCAGACTTGGCTATTATTATTATTTTGAGGTTGAAAAGATTCATCATATCACCTGCATTTCTAGGCATTTCTCATTTTTCCATTTTTGTGATCGTGTTTAGATTTGATTAACACGCCGAAGCCTGACGAGCGTGCTATCATGACATACGTGTCATGTTATTACCATGCATTCCAGGGGGCTCAGCAGGTACATCCAGTGATTTTGCTGCATTCCTACCCCCGCGAGCGACACTAACATTTTTAATCCAATTCTACTTGATTTCTGTCATAATTGCTCGATCGTTTGCATTATAATTGAAGCTAATAAAATTTCCTTCGCGAACCGAGATGGTAGGATAAATCTAGAGGACTGGCAACGGCTGTGTACTTACCGTCATAAGGCTTAAGTCCTCATAAATTTCTTCACAGGGTCGACATTTATTCTTTGGGATAGTCAACCGCCTATATTGTTCGAGCTTGCTCCGTTGCCTGTCGTAGGGAATATATTCTCTGCTCCAGGGAAATTTATGGGGATACATTTCCTATGAAAATTGGTATACAGCTGTCGCCATAACCCTATATTTACCTTACTGGCATTTATGATTAATTGAACCCTTTGTTTAGACTTGTGAGGAATAAATGAATTGGAGTATTTTCCCACAAAACGGCCTAGATTTTTTTCTTTGCTTTACTATTAAATAATAAAAACAATTTAAAGAAATAAATAATAAAAAATTGATGAAAAGTAGATTATCTGTGGAAAAATGCCCCATCGTTTCATAAACAATGCAACCTGTTGTTCCGTTTTTAGCAATTCGCACGTTTTGTGTTTTTTGTCTATTGCGTGCGTTTAACTTTTCATAATGATTTTTGCTTTCTTGCGCATTCTGGTCTTTGTTGTTATTGTGACTAATCTAGACTATAATGACATTCTGTTTCTGCTAACGCTCTCTGCTCATCCGTCGAACATCGACAGACATGACCAACACTGCAATGCCTGACGAGCGTGTTATTATGACATACGTATCGTCCTACTATCATTGCTTCTCTGGCGCTCAAAAGGTACCAACTTACCTTCTGTAACATTGACAACCTAATTTTTTCCTCATTCAGGGATACTCTAAATTTTGTCGACCGTGCCATAAAAATTTTACTCATCTCTACTGAACTTTTAATAGCACTTGAAACACGGTCGGCAAAACCATGCATTCCCCATGCCAGCGATATTTTCATCATTTGGTGGCTTATGTTTAACAATTCTTGTTAATATTATTTGAGAATTTTGTTCTCTTTCTAAATGAATGGTTCCAAAATGAAAATCTACACTTGATCTATTTAGAAACACTTAAAAAAAAAATTTGGCTCTAAATTTAGTTCTCTGAGATTCATTATTGGCCCTAAAGTCCTTCATAAAAGTCTTGTGTGATTTTAGGTAATTCATTATTAATTGAGAAAGTGACTGATTTGTCGACTATAACAAGCTCTCAACCGATCTTATATTATGGTTCTGTTTTCATTTCGATGAATTAATCACAAGTTGGTAAACATTGAACGATTATAGAAACTCTCCAAACTGAGTAGCTCTTTAGCATAAGCCTGTTGTTCACATGTTATGCTACAAGTTGAAAATTCTTGTCCCCAAGGCTGAAACGGCTGCCAACAGGATTTGCAAAGTGCTCAAAGTCAACCAGGAGAATGAGCGCCTCATGGAGGAGTACGAACGACTTGCTAGTGACGTAAGTAATTGAAAAAAATCATGGTTGAAATTTGAACTAAAGCGTTTTTATATTTCTTATTTTATTCCAATAATAACCTTCACTGCTGCAATTGTTTTCCAGTTGTTGGAATGGATCCGCCGGACAATGCCTTGGCTTGAGAGCCGTGCCACCGACAACTCGCTGGCCGGAGTTCAGAAGAAACTCGAAGAATATCGTACATATAGGCGTAAATTGAAGCCCCCACGCGTCGAACAAAAGGCCAAACTCGAAACTAACTTCAACACTCTGCAGACGAAATTGCGCTTGTCTAACAGGCCTGCATACATGCCTACCGAGGGCAAAATGGTGTCTGTAAGTGCCCTTGCTTCGTTCAGTCATTTTTAATTTCTTGATTGTGTCTTAAAAACAGAGTTGGGAAGACCCTGCTCATAATGTTAGTCAATGTGATGCTGAAAAAGAGATTAACGTAGAAATCCAATATCCAGTTTTATTTTATATTCTGCTAAGTGCCGCTTGAAGGCATTATCAAGGTTTTGTAGAAAGAACTACGACTTTTGGATCTATGAACTGTTTCTACAAAGCCCCTGATAATGCAAGCGAGCGAGAAGAGAGCAAGCGAAAGAGACGACCTCCCTGATAATGCAAGCAAAGAGAGCGAGAATGCAAGTTGGAATGGATATATCAGAATGAGTTGCCACCTAACCCCAAATGATTCTATCATGTACTATGTATTCTACCTTGCAAACAGATAAATATTACTCCACCACTAACTAGTATGGATGCATAGATTCTTTTGATGTTGATTAAATTTATTGTTGAATGAACCTCTTGAAGCATTCATTTTTTTACAAATTTTATTCAGGACATCGCCAACGCATGGAAGGGTTTGGAAACTGCTGAGAAATCGTTTGAAGAATGGCTTCTTTCTGAGATGATGAGGTAAGTTTCGTTCAATTTGATAGCACTTAGGAAAGGTTCAGTTGGTAAATGAATCGAGATAATACAATGTTGAAGAAGTATTTGAAATCTACTAATTTTCACTGTGTTCACTGATCCTCAATATGATTGAGAGACCTTTTAGGCTTGGTTCACTTCACTGTTCCCTCTGCCTAGTTGTGCTTAATTTTACAGTTACAATTTGACATTTTTCTTATGCCAATTCACGTTTAGGTGTTTGAACATCGACCAATCTCTAACATCGTCTGCCCCTCACTGTGGTCATTTCGATTTAGTCATAATAGTGAATATAATTTTGGCATTTGTAGGTTGAAGTTGGAGGCGCTTGAGTAAGTTGTGATGCGTTGAGGTTATGCTTACTCTGAATTAGTTCTTGTCCGTATTGTGCAATAGTCCGAGGATTTTTATACTATTATTCGTTTGGTCATTGCCATGCGTAACCTCATTCGCATTCATAACACACTCATAGCCTGAAAGTCTCGTCCAAAATGCATCTGATATTGGTAGCTAGGTTAGATTTTCTTAGCTAGGTTAGAGTTTCGTACTGGGTTTATTTTTAAAGGAACAATATTTGTGCACTGAATGCGACTCAAACTATATTTTCTGTCTCCTTTTCCGTGCTAACGTTTCTGTTTTATTTTATCAGGCTGGAACGCCTGGAGCATCTAGCCCAGAAATTCAAGCACAAAGCTGACATTCACGAGGAATGGACTCGCGGCAAGGAGGAAATGCTCCAGAGTGGCGATTTCAGGCAGTGTCGCCTTAACGAACTCAAAGCTCTCAAGAAGAAGCACGAAGCGTTTGAAAGCGACTTGGCCGCACACCAAGACCGTGTTGAACAGATTGCTGCCATCGCCGGCGAGCTCAAGTGCGTTTCTCCGATAAAATTTTTTATCTTCTCTTGGCTATCTTCTCTTTCTTTCTTTTCATCTCAACTGCTGAAATTGGTTATTAATGTTTTAAGTTGAATTTTTGGATGTGGACGGTCTAGCAGAGGGACGAGGTGAGTGCTGACTGACGGTAGGACTGTATATTCCTCCGTGAGTAAATATTGTTCTCTTCAAGCACATCAGAATATTTCCTGCTGGTATTTCACTGTAAACTACTACTCGAACCACGCATTTAGCCTTCGAACGACCACGTAAAATTGGTAGCATATATTTACGCTTTTGTATTCATCTTATGGCGCGATCGAGTAGGAAATTGTTGTCAAGTGATGATGGAACCTCAATGTAATGTTTCATCAAACGCGAATTCCGCAGCAGACCAGGCAACTCGTTCTTCATAATGTAATTTTCTCTCCGAATACTTCCATCTATTTGGGGAGCTTAAGGTCTCTTTAAGTTTTTGTCATACCTGTGTCTTAACACATAGGTAGATGAAGTTTAAGAGCTCTGAAGATGCCCCAATAGGCAAAATATTAGGACCAAAAAGAAGTATAATATGGAGAACGAATCGCCTATTGTTCCCCTCAATATTTGTTGGGAATAAGCTACGGGACACATTCAAGAAGGTATTTCTTGTACACTACTTCACGTTTTATTGTTCCTGCTAAGTGGTCTAGGTTCTGAACCACTGCTCTTCATTATGCTCCAATACAAAGAATCCCTGTTGGGTATATAATTCTGTTCGAACAGCGTTGCTGATAACTGTGCTTCAATTTCTAGTTGTCATGCCTGTTTATCAATTCTTTGCTTATGTTTCAGTGCATTGCGTTACCACGACTGCGATTCTGTGAACAGCCGTTGCAAACGCATCTGCGATCAGTGGGACAGGCTCGGCTCGCTGACAACTACTCGCAGGAAGAATCTGGATGAAGCTGAAAAGATCCTCGAGAAGATTGACATTCTTCATCTTGAGTTTGCCAAGAGGGCAGCTGTACGTGTGAAACGCTATTATTTCAGTTTTAGGCACTTTATTATTGTTCGCTATTGTCTTTAATCATTAATAACTAAATTAATAAACCAATAAATTCGATGATGCTATTTTGAATTTGCTGATTTTGTAGCCTTTCAACAACTGGTTGGACGGTACAAGAGAAGATTTGGTGGATATGTTCATTGTCCACACAATGGAAGAGATCCAGGGACTTCTTGAAGCTCACTCGCAATTCAAGGCAACTCTTGGCGAAGCCGACAAAGAATACACCAGCATCGTTTCATTGGTTAAGGAAGTGGAATCCACCGTTCACAAATACCAAATCCCTGGAGGCCTTGAGAATCCGTACACAACGCTCACTGCCAGTGTAAGTCAATTTTTTGAATGGATTTAAATTTTCAATTCATAAATTTTTTTTTTCATTTTAAGTTTGTTCCGTTCTTGATTCAGTGAAATTATATCTCTTGCAGGATTTGACTCTGAAATGGAATGATGTCAGACAACTTGTGCCCCAAAGGGATTCGACTCTCCAGGCTGAACTCAGGAAACAACAAAGTATCCTTTCTTTGTCAGCGTGTTTCTTTCATTTGATCCATCTTAGCCCTTATATTCCTAGTTGCCGCGGATGTTGGGGTAGTTAGCAGGTTCCGCTTGCCCAAGAGTCCACAAGGGGGAGTAAAGTTTTAATTTTGATAATCTCAGCTGAAGTCGGCACATAGCTTTTGAGTATTTCATATAACCCATTGAGTTCCTGACTAAGAAGGCGTTGGAGTCATGTTAAAATGATTTAAAATGATACTGACGCGCAGAATTTTAAGTATTTCATAACTGTTAAAAGCTGATTTGTGTTGTGAAAAAAAGAAAAAAGAGAAAAATATGGTACTTTCCTTAATTCGATCGACCCACAGGCAATGAGATGCTCAGGAGACAGTTTGCTGAAAAAGCCAACCAGGTCGGACCATGGATCGAGAGGCAAATGGACGCTGTCACTGCCATTGGAATGGGTCTACAGGTGGTTACATCATTAGTTTTATTCAATTCACATTCCATCAAGAACCATTTAGATCTGCTGCTGTCTTCTTCTTTTGAACCCTATATCATCAAAAAACGAGTTATTTAATAGAAATGTTTGTCGTTTTCAAATAATAAAAGGGCTCGCTCGAAGACCAACTACATCGGCTGAAGGAGTACGAACAAGGCGTCTTTGCCTATAAACCTCACATCGAGGAATTGGAAAAGATCCACCAGGCAGTCCAAGAAGGCATGATATTTGAGAACAGGTATTGCCATTCGAAAATATGTTTTTCCAACCTCTAATATATTATAAATACCAATAAAGTACCCCTAGTAGTAGCGTATTACTCTCCCACTTATCCAAAGTATCTACATTATTTAGGGAATCAAGGTTTAGGCAGGTATTTTTGCATCAACCAGTGAATCTTACCGTCTTAATTGTGATTATTCTCAATCAAACGATTCCTTTGGGCTACTTATGAGCTGAGTTCCTTTTCTCGACCAGCCGACAAAAATATTGCTTATTTCCATGTTTACTTCATATTTCCCTACTTTGATGCAGATACACGCAGTACACAATGGAAACACTCAGAGTCGGCTGGGAACAACTGCTCACGTCAATCAACAGGAACATCAACGAAGTTGAAAACCAGATTCTGACCAGGGATTCGAAAGGCATCACTCAAGAACAGCTCAACGAGTTCAGAGCATCGTTCAATCATTTCGACAAGAACCGAACCGGACGTCTGGCCCCCGAAGAATTCAAATCGTGTCTTGTTTCAATTGGCTACAGCATTGGAAAGGATCGGCAGGTTTGTATTACTGACCGTTTCTTCGCCTATGTTACTTCGTTTAATTCGAGTGTTGACAAATTTTGGGAGTTTTTTTTTTTTTTTTTTTTTTTTTTGGGCCATGCATGGTCAAGACTTTACATTATAAAAGTTCTATATTATCAGCAGCACTGCTTAACATAAGCATTCAGCAAATCAGCCTTAGTTCTTCCTTTTTCACTCTAAATGTATTCCTATTGCTACAAGTAACAAATTGATGAATTCATAAACTATACAAGGGCATCGGTAAGCTCCTACATTTGCTTACTTACTGATGTGATCACATTTGCAGGGCGAAATTGACTTCCAGAGGATATTGGCTGTTGTCGACCCCAACAACACCGGCTACGTTCACTTTGATGCCTTCCTCGACTTCATGACACGCGAATCCACTGACACCGACACTGCCGAGCAAGTGATCGACTCCTTCCGTATCCTCGCTGCTGACAAGGTAATCTTTACTGTCATTGATTGATGGTGATTTATTGTTTAAGGAAAGGGGGGTGTTTGTTTACCTCTGTCATTCTGTAAAATTCGTTGGTCCTCTGAAGAATCAACCGTGTTCTGATCCTAAGGATATGTGGATTATTACTCAATCATTAAAACGTTCAGTGCTGATTGCCAAGTTAGAAGAAATCCACCAGGCTGAAACTTTTTTCTACAAAACGGCTCCAAAATGAACAAGCAAACTCATGAGTTGCTGGCCGTATTTATGGCCTGGTGAGGACGTTTCTGGTATTGCGACCTCCTCAAAGTAAAGCCAACCTGTTCTATCAACCTGAAATTTATGTAAATCAACAGGAATCGATACTTGACATTCAATATTACAAATATCGTTGGGAATAAAGAAGCTAGAGTTTTTTTTTTTAATTTTTTTTTATTAATTTTTTTTTTTTAAATTTTATGTGGAGAGGATTGGTGACAGCTTGATAGAAATGGTCAATTCTTAGCAGTAGTTGCAATTGCTAGTCGCCAATTTTCATTCCAATATGATACGTATAAAATAATCTCTATTGTCTTGCATCACATGGTTGCTTGTCGACTAATGATAAAGAAGCCTGAGATAACATGAGTCAATGCTGAGATGCCTCTGTTGTCCTTGGAACTGGACGTTAACTTTACCGTCCCAGTAAAATAAGAATAAACAATCAAAACGAGGCTTTTTCTGTTGGTTGTTTGGGTAATTGACTACTGCACTGTAGATGGAACAATCAGTTTTATCAGGCTAGGAAGAGAGTTGAAACATTTTACCACAACGGGAACCATGAAGCATAATGTGTGGGGCCATTCGCCCGGTGGGAAAGCACTCCATGACACAGTGTAAGCGTCGTCCGCACTGAATCATCATGCTAATCCCCGATGCAACTGATTTCTCTAGCTGATAGTTACAATACCATTGTCGCAACATGTAACACCTTCTTTTAATGTTCCAGCCGTACATCCTGCCTGACGAGCTGAGGCGAGAACTGCCTCCTGATCAGGCCGAATATTGTATCAAAAGGATGCCACCATACAAAGGACCCAACGCCATCCCCGGAGCCTTGGACTACATGTCCTTCTCAACCGCCCTTTATGGTGAATCTGACCTTTGATGCGTCTCAAACTAGTCACAAATCGAGATAACCTCTCCAGTCCTAATTCCTCCCCATATACCCCTGAAATATTCCAAAACTACAGCCTCGGCACTACATTTACATATCCTTCTATCAGTTTTGCCATTATGTTCCCCATCACGGCTGTCGAAATCGTGTGAACCCGATATGATTTACCAATCTCATGTACATACTGATCACCAATCATGTATATACCCGTTGGGCACATTGTTCCGACCGGAACCGCTTGTCGGCTCTTTTCCCACCATGAAGTTTTATTCGAACCCACCAGGAAGGAAAGAAAACGAACTTATTGATTTTCTTCTGTTTTTAGCGTTAAACTATATTATTTATTTAGGCAGTAGATTATAATTTGTTAATTGGATTATATTTTATCATTTACATTTTAAAGAAAAAAATTCGCTCTCTTTTTCCCCTTCACCGTCCTGTTAACTCTATTTATTAATATTTTGTGTTGTTTTTTTTTCTTCTTATCATTTGAAAAAGCATCGACTGATTTTTATCAGAACTGTTATTAAATATTCATTGCGAAACGCAAAAATATCGAAACCGCATTGCGGTCGGTGCAAGCGATTTTTTATTCAAGCGTTTGCGTCATTGAATGGTTTCTGTTCGATGTCTGAACTATAATCGCAGTCGCACGATTGATCGCAATTGAAATACTCGAAACTTTGAACGAAACGATCTGGCAGGTAAATACTCCAAACAATCGATGCTCGGTACTTGTATTGAAAATTCACCACTTGCTTTCCCTTCTTAGGGCAGGGGTCGATTTCCTTTCCGTACCTTCACTGCCCTTCCTCTGAGCCTTCTCGATACAAAAACATGATCCACAAACAGAAATTATAGTACAATATATTTACGCGTAATTTTTAATTGGAAAGAAATTGTGAATGTATCAAAGAGTAAACTATTTTAATTATATTGTAATAGATTCTCATAAAAAATAAAGTTTCCTGTCAGAAATATTTTTTAACTTATCCCTCGTGTTTGACCTAATGTTGTTCTTCCTTGCTTCCCCAAGGGCAAAAAATATGTTCACTCGCAAAAATGTGGAATTCTATAGCACAGCCAACACTTTAAGTGATGAATGGTATTGATATAATATATTACAGACTCATTCATTTAGTTGTCGTTTCAGTATAAAATAGATACAACTGTCCTGTATATATCGCCTACATTACATTTTTTTTGCATTTTAAAAAGAGATCGCTTTGGTTCATCCCCTAGAGGTTGATATCCGGGGCATATGGATGGTTTTTTGAAACTATTGAAGACCAGCAGATTATTCTGTTTTTAAAGACTGTTCTTTTCTTTACTCCTCTCTTCAACTGTTTCTGAAAAGTGTGAGGTTGCAGAGTTATGAGCGTGGAGAGTTTTTTGCAACGTTACAAGAATTTTTTTAAAACAATTGTTTTCTGAAGAGTAAACATGTTTATTTTTCAACTTTGCAAATGATTTTTTCTGGGCCATGCTGTGTTGTATCCTCGAGGGTTTAATGGATGAGGAAGACGCAATTCTTTCGCAACGTCAAAGAAATGTTCTGACTGTTCCTAAAACGGACGGTTTATTTTGTGGCGAAAATCATAATTTATTGAAGCAAAAATGTTATAAGGAATAATATAATAAATTGCCGAGTTACTTCTTCTCGGAGTAATGATTGAAGCGAGCATAGATTCTCAATATTCCTAATAATATTAGGTAGATGGTTTCAAGATTAGAACAAATAGTTATTGGACTTAGAAAAGCTCTAAGTATCGGAATGGTAATTTTCAGGAACGCCTCTAAAACTAGAAAGAAAAATAAAAAAAACCCAACTTTTCTCGCTACTTCATAAAATGCAACTAGAGAAAAGTTGTTCAAAAACCGTTTGACCGATCTCTACACTTTTCCATAATTCGTCTTCAAAAACACGAACTGCCAAGAAAAGTGTTATTGAACGTTTGATTGGAGTTGGTTACTAAAATCGTAGCTTATGATACTCTTCTGAAAAAGTGATTAGATAAGCACCCCCGAGCAAATACTAAAAGCAGGTACCTCCTCGAAAACGTCATATTCAGTAGAAAAATATCTTATCAGATAAAAATTTGAATCAGCCTTTTGCCCAGTTAAATCGCATTCTATCGTAGTGAAAGAAGCCATTGGTTAGTTTCTCATTAGCCCGAATATTCGTTACGTAAACATAATTTTATTCAGGAACTTGTCATGTAAACAAATACGATGTCTAGATAGGGATGACAAGAGTAAAAAATACGTTCAATGGATTCTTTTAACGTAACTCAAAGAAAAACAGCGTTTTGAGGAAAGAAAAATGTAATCTATCTTCAAGCTATAAACATTTAATACGAATTGAAGTTCCTATCTTCTTTACTTTTTTGTCTCATAGAATAGCTCTTTTCTGTTGACAAGGGAAGCGAAAAATTCAATGACAACATCGTAGAACTTTTCGCTCTCCCTTAGTTTGGAGATGTACGTTTTTTCTATGAACAAAAACGAATCGTCTCGAGTGAAATCTTTGGTTCTTCTTATCGAGTCGACCCAGCTAGTCATGTAGGTGCGAGGACTGATAGCAGCCTTTGGGGAAATGATGGGAACTGTAAGTATCAACTTGAGGAACAACATCAATTCGGGAAAATCTTCGTCCAGATTGAACTGGTGTAATACGCCGAGAATTTGATCGATTTCAGTCCCCAAATACCGATTGTTTGAGTATGCAAAATCGATTTGGGCCAGTAGAGGTTGCGAGTCGAAGCCACTTGAAGCTAACGAGTTTCTGAACAACGGATCGTTCTGAACAGCTGTTGTGAACCGTTCTTGGGAACAGAACGCCATGATGTTTCCGTACATGACTAAACTGGCGAAATCCTTGGCTCTTTCCACAATGAACAGTTTTGCAGTATTCACTAGCTCGCGACGAATCAGGGAGCATACAGATTTCTCTTCACCCAAAGGTAATTTAAAGTTCCCATCTTGAGTCAACTGATCCAGTAAGATCACAGCTTGGTCAGCCTCGCGCTTCCAGGCAATCACATCGGACGTAGTGGCAGCCTTGACGAATCCCTTGATCTTGAGGAAAATGGCCGCAACTAGCGATGTAGTGAACCGGTTGCAGACGTTGTTCAAAAATATGACGCAACGTCTAGCGCGCTCGCTTACATCATTGTTCCAATCTTGAGGGCGGGATGCAACTTGTTGGCACCACTGTACCATCAGCTCGTAGTTTTCATCCACTGTCAAAACCATACCGCTAGTGAAGTTAAGAGCAGGTAAAATTTTTTGGGTTGTTTTCTGGCGCATTTCAGTAAACATTGATTTCATAGTAGGTATGCGGTGAAAGAAATTGTGGAGCTGGTCAAGTCCGTAGAAAAAACCCTGGCAGCATTTACTGTGCGAAAATGCCTGCGTTAGTGTTCTTTGAATGTTGTGGTCTCTGTAGTGAAAGAAAATGGCCTTAGGCGTGATCAATTTAACGCCACAGTTGAAGCTGTGAGTCTCGTCGGGAGCTAATGCAGCTCCGTCATAGGTAAACCCAACCAAAGATTGAACACAGTCAAACTCCGTCAGAATAGAATGCACATGTTTCAACAGATTAGTGGCTGTCCGTTCCTGTCCCACTTTGACGTACCTGATAAAATGCTCGCAAGGTTGGCAATTGGAATCGACAAAACGGACGATGAAAGATAAGTAAGACGAATCATTGACGAAGGCTGCCACATCTTCAATTATTAAAGCGATGTAGGGCGAACAGCGGATTTCATCTTTGAGCTGCAATCTTGCACAATGAGCTACTGATTGAAGAATCTCAGGTGACGACTTGACCAAGAATGAGGCAATATTTTCCCTGTTTTTATAATGTGCCAATTGGTACGTTTTTATAGGTCCGTTTATAGAGTTAAAAAACTCAAGTAGATGCTCTTGGCTCTTGCGAGAATCAAAAAAATCGATGCAGTGGCCAATTTTAGGAATACATATAAGGTCAATGAGCTGTCTGAGTATGGATCGGTGTAGCTCCATTGCTTCAGGACATGCATCATCCTGTTGACTTGTCTCCACAAGAATAAGCTCTTGTTCAAGTTCGATTTCAGCTAAATTAAGTTGCATAATAGCTTCCATATGATCGTGGTCCATCTCGTGCCGACGGACAGCAACCATGAGCATGTTCATAGAGGAGAAACCATTCTTGGCCCACACAGAGGGGCCAGTTTTATTGAATAAAATGCACGGCCAGCAGAGGATTTGACCCAAGCTATCCGAGCCTGTAAGCCATCGCACATTGGACAAATTCTTAAGATCTAAAGGCCCACCATTCACGATATTGTTGATGACAGGTAGCGTTCGGCCGTTCCTGATGAAATCCATACGTTTAGCGTTGGTCATTGTCGTGCGAGTGGCGAGAAGTTTGCTGATAGGACAAGCATTTTTCCCAAAAGTGGATTTCAATAACGGATTGGTAACGGTCGTCTGTTCCTCCTGGCTATCGGTCAGATCGACTATCTCCGTCGAATGATCAATCAGCCTGGGAACCGAAGAACATTGAACGATCGGTTCCGTGTTCTCCATGCAATATTCGATACAAGCGTCGATAATGGAGCTACCGCCTTTTGAGTTGTTTCTCATTTCGATCGTTATTAGTTCAAGTGGATCAGTCGCCGTTTGAGGAGGCGGCAAATCGTGGAAAACAATTTCTTCCTCGTTATCGCACGCTTCTCTTCGGTTCGTTTCGAGTTGATCAGGGATCCAGTCTTTGGCACCTGGGTACCTCAACCATTTCTTGGAATTGCCTGCCATTTTGTACGGAATAACTTCCTAAAAAATAAAAACGGTAGGGAAAAACTGACGAAATGCGCTTCAAACCGTTATAATAAACTGGAAACAAACCTCACAGCATCTGATGGAAATCTCATTCAAACGTCAGCTGGCTGAAGCTCTGGTTTATCATTGTTAAATCGTTAACACTGGCAATCGAGAGGAAAGTGAACACATACCACATAGACGAATGATCAAGACGAACGAACTGGAGCTAGTTGCTGATAAGCGAAGCATTGAGTTGAGGTAACGAAGACTGGCAAGAATGTGCACGATCAGCAGCTCAACTCACAACATAATCAAGCGCACTTCGCCGTTGGAGGTTCAATATCGATAATTTTGCTACACCGATCGATGTTTTTCAAGAAGTCGTTTTCCAATGCGGAAAAAATCGGTTTGACGTTGAAATGAGGTATGAATTACGTTGAGTACGGATTACGTACCGTTTTACGTATTTTTTGGTTAATGTTCAATGTTCGATGAAGTAGGTTATTCCTCAAAAATCGCTCCTAATAAAATTACTTATTACAACAATGACTTTTTCAATCATATTTAATTTTTTTTTCTTATTGTTTCAATTTTTCAAGTGTTCAAATAATTTTCAACGGACGTTTATATCCGATCTGGAGGAAGAACGAGCGTTTGGATATTTCCTAATCTTGAACAATGTAACCGACGGGACGCGAGTTTTGTTCGGTTGAAAATTATTGTCGAAAGGTGCGGAAGTTTATTTAAAAATAGCTCGCGGATAAAGACGAATCGTCGGGATGGCTCGAGAGACGCCGAACTGACTGCGCAAAAATGTGAAACGCACAAGGGCGAAAGTTTGCCAAATTGAAGTGAGCAACTGTCTATTCGCGGCTGTACTTATTGCGTAAAAACAAAAACTAATATTGTTATTCCCTTCTACCTGGAAAAAAAATGCGAAAAAGAAGAACGATTAGAAACATGGGGTCCACAAAAAAGTAATGCTATTTGAATAATATTAAGTCTTGGTCTCTCTTGCAAGCGTTTCTTTACACTACAAACTCTTTTTCGGGAAAATTCGAAAACAAACGAACAGGTTGTGTTGTTTATGTCTGAGGCAACCTTTTTTTTACAGTTAAGTTAAAGTCAAAAGGAAATAATTAACATGAAACATGCGGTTAGGTGGACACCCAGGGGTATGCCTCACTTAATCGTCTTTCGCAAAGAAAATCTGATTATAGAACAAAAATATATTAATTTGTAGGTATTTATACTAAAACTAATCATCTAGGGAAGTTGACGTAGTTTACTTCGATTTTGGAGATAGATCGCTTCTATTTCCAACGAAGATGAATGCTATATAATTAGAAATGGCTTGATGACGAAAAACTATTGTAAGAAATGGCAGTTGATGCTAAGACCTGCGACGTTTGTCCTGTCTAGTTGGGAAACAGACGCCAAAAGACTCGGCGCCCAACCAAAAAACCCATCCTCTTACAGCCCCCACTTCTCGAACCAAGGATAAATTTAGTATTGGAAGCTTATTATCAACGCCAGGTCGTGTTCTTTCGTGTTATTGTATAGCCGACTTCGATCGAGTGAGAACTAGCCTTAGCAAGGAAAAATTAGATTACCATGCGATCAAATACACGGGCCTTGTTTTGTGAGTGTTCTCTCTCGTAATTGGTTTTCAACGACATTTGACATAGTTTACAGCCGTGAAACCGGTATGTTAGTGTTCGAAAGGCGCTCTTCGCGATTGTGAGGTGATTAAAATCGACGGTTTCATTGAAAAAGGTGGGTATATTATGTAGGAAATGTTTAGGGTCGAGTGAAAATTGTATTCGGCTCCCATTATTTATGCGCATTATATTTACATTTTTGCACACCTCCGTTGAACGAAGTATAGGTAACTCGTAACTGTAGAATAGTCAACTCATCACCTGAAAAATACTCACGTTGTGAATCGTAATTAACTATATATTAGTCGCTATATATAGTTTTGTACAGGAGAATATCATGCAATAATATTGGGAGCAGCTTTCGGTCACAGTTTTAGCCTTCTTTCTAGCCTTAAACGGTAAAAAACACAAAGTGAGATGGCCGTAGAAAAAATGAAACGAACACCCAGAATCAATTCAGTGTCATTTAACCCAACACTTAAACCATCAGAACCCCTCATTTCATTAGTGAATCCCTTTTGTTTCGTTAGATGAACGAGAACTAGGAATAACGAAATGTTTTAAAGACTGGAAACTTCCTCTCAAGATACTTTTGATAATACATCAATCAAATTTATGGCTGCTGAATCTTGAGGAGAAATTTATTTAGCAATATACGTGTGGTATATGTCGAGATATTTGTGATTTAGTTGGTATCTACAGTATAATATTTTTAGTATCAACGGACTATGATTATCTGTTTGGTGGTGGTTGCTCCCAAACCGCATTTAATTCACATAGCTCGTACACCTAGAATGAAAATTGCAGCGGTCAAGACCAGGATGCAGCTTAAAATTTTTCCTCAACTCAGCCGACGTCGAAATATGCGTATAATTTAATTTCTCGCCATGCGCCCTCCGCAATTCACTCGTGCAAATTACAAACGATGCACGAACTTTGCGTTCCCTGTGGCTATTTCTATGAACGGGTTTATTTTGGCCACCGCAGGCTAATAATATTCCTTGAGATATTGTGAGTTGATCAGTGCGAAAATTTGCCTTCCCTCGGGCATTACGCGTTATTTCGGCTTATTGGCTATTAATATTCATCGCTTCTAGTCCCCTTCTGAATAAATTTCCATCGAATTTCGCCAGAACTATTCTTCGTGAAATGTATACGAAATGAAAATAAAATAAATATGAAATAAAGAAAAATTAGTGTCGCGAGTATTTCATTTTCATGCGGTTCTTCGTTTCGGAAACAATGAGTAGCTATTTCAATGAAAAGGTTTTTATAGACGATGAGGAGATACGCTACCTACTCTTTGTTATAAATTCATTCTAGAACTTTCAGTTGGGATCATGACATTGGGGTCATTGTCCCTTCTAAAAGCTTGATTGGTAGAATGTACCAAAAGAACACGGAAGAATGCTTCAAATTAAAACCCTCGTATTAGATATTATGTAGTACTTGAATAACATAGCTTACTTTCTTCACAACCATCGATCCATGTCACAGTTTACGATTCTTTTTCAAGTTAATTTTATTTATTGTCGTCGAGTTTTTTTTCAATTAATATTTCGTATTTTGATAATAACCATTATCTTCATGTCATCAGTCTTAGACTGTCCTGACTTGTGTTAAAAAATAGAAGGTCCAGGGGCCCTTAAATAACAATGATAGGAAGGAAGGGTTCAACAAATCTGCAGCTAATCAGTATCTCTCTTCTGTCCCTACTAGTTGGTACCTTTAAAATTTGTCAGATATTTTTATTCCTTCAGACATATTTATAATATCGAGACCAGGATAAGATTACATTAGTGCAGCTATCCCAGTGGTTATTTGATGCCCTGAGGAGATGAAAAAATGCTTGTCCGACGATAAGAGGATTGGAGAACAAATAGCCATAAAGAAATTGTTTTTAGCATTTTTTCACAATTCTTCGTCAGAATTCTGCACTCATTTTGTCTTTTTTATGCGCCTTCACTCTTTTAGAGCGGGCTTAAGTTAAGGTATGTTTGGTGGACGAAGTCGCTTTAAATTTTCTCCGCTTTAATGGCCCCTTGCATCTTTCGTTTGTTTCTTTTCAGACGGTAGGTAGATAAATTCGCCACCGTGATCTGCGAATAGAAAGGAAGAAACAAAGACGAAAAAGTAAGCCAAGAAAATGGAAGATCCCGTTGGAAACCTTCCAGTGGAGATTGCCCAAGAGATATTCAAGTATCTGGGAGCCACTGACCTTTCCAACTGTTGCCGAGTCAACAAACAGTGGCGTAGTTACGCCAACGATGCTCTCCTATGGCGTCACATCTGCGAAAGGAGGGGGATATTCAATACTGAAGATTATTATTGCGAAGGTGAGCTCGATTTTTTAACAATTGTATTTATATGTTATTAATTTCTGTTAATGTATTTATAATTTCGGTTATTAATTTTTTTGAGGTAAACATAAAGTGCCAGGTTGAAAAGGGGTACGTTTAACTACGACACAATAGCTAGTACCTACCTGTCTTGGTTATTCTACTTTTCAACTTTTTTGGTTCATTATTCAATAATGAAACATTGTAATCGTCCCATGAATTTTTATCTAAACCCCTCAAATTTTGATATTTTTCGTTCCAAGGAGTGTAGAATCCAAATATCTTAACCTCCAACAACACCTCCAAAACCTCCCAAAACACACATTTTTGCATCTCCTTCACTCTAATAATTCTAGTAGGGGTTCTCTACAACGGGCAGACACGAAAATCGGTTATTGGTGCGCCCAAAATTTACAGAAAACCTCCAAAAACTTGAGCCCAACGCCCTAAACATAATTCTGTTCTTAAACCGTGCCTGTATTCCCAATTTTCACTGTATCTCCATCAGACCAAGTCCAGGAGCCCTATACAGCTTGTTGAATTTCCGGACGTTTTATTTATTCGCCGTTCGGACTGTCCGTGTAAATCAGTATCGAACATTCGCGAAAAGCCAGAAGGAAGATATGACGACGTAAGTTCTCTACATTGTGTAAAGGGAAGTGCTCGAAATAGATTGCCAAGCTGTCGGAGGGGTATCCGATTTGGCTTCGGGCCCGAAAACCTGTCGCTCAATCATAACATTTGGGGTCAGATTTGTTCTTTGTTTTGCCACTTACTTACATCGACTAGGAAGTACTCACTGATACAAAAGGCTGAATAAAATCTAGGCAATTTCCCAATGCTATGGCAACAAAATGATCATGGGCACGTCAGAAAGGGATAGAAATTACGTCGTATGAAATCTGAAACATTTCGTGCAAGTTTTGATTTCTATACTTTTTCCAGATGGAGCTCTTGAACCGATGGTTGAATGGGCCCACGCTTACATGGATTCGGTGCGCAGGCGCTACGATAATTGGCGCAAAGGGAGCAAACGAATAACGACGATCAACTCGTGCTACGAAACAGGCACATGCTGCGACGGAAATACGCTCGTCTTTACGAACGCGTCGAAGCTCATATTCGTCTACGATATGTCGCGAAAAAGGCCGTTCTGCGTTCAGACAATCGTTCCCGAATGTAAAGACAAGGAAATACTATCGTTGGAAATCACCAGGGGTCATTTGTTGGTACGGCAAGGCGATTCCTTTGCTGTGTATATCAAGACTGATAGAAGGTAAATATTGCTACTGTTTCAAATAATTATGTCATAGTAATATCAATTGATTCCACTCCTTTTCCTCCTCCCACTCATTTCATTTCTTCGACTCATTTTTTGTCATCATACTGCAGAGATAGGCGATCATACGCATAATCAATAAATCATAGTCGTTGGTGGAATATGGTGCATATTCAAGCGTGTCTGCTCTCCGTTGTCTTCAGGTACCACCTAAAAGGCTATTTGCTGAGGATGGACGACTCTTATGTAACTACGAAAAATTACTATGACACCGGTGACGATGGCATGGGCCCAATCCGATATTGCATCGTTGACCAGGCGATCTGCATTCTCATCAACCACTCGCTATTTGTCTGCAGTCTTGCGTTCGGCCGAATCGACGTGCGCAAAGTGGAAGTGGTCAACCGGACGGTCCTTCTTCACGACCATTTTCGAGCATACGTGGTCACCGGAGAGAAAACGGTCACCGGTTTCGACTGGCAGCTCAACTACGAAGACTTCCCCATTCCAGCTGAAAACATGATTTCCTTTCGATCCAACAAAGACGTCACTGTCGGATTGATTTCAGCCAACAACTCCTACTGCTACGTCATTTGGTACGTGCGGTACGGCTTGAAGCCGAAAACCTTCCCGACGCATCGACCTTTCGGTTTTGAACTTCATCCGAAGAATAACATCCTCGCTTCGCTAGCTCTGGACAAATTTAACCAAAGGTCTCTGCTGACGATCTACCTCATCGAGTACGGAGTTCAATACGAGATCGACCTGAACGATTCGTCAATTGCTCAAGCGAAACTATATTTCATTGGCAAAGACCTTCTCTACATCGCCACTCGTAGCGATTGGGGCATTTACGACTACCAGTACATCCTCGACTTGAAGACAATGCGCGTCCTCTACGATAATGAGATCACTCCCACAAATATTATCTCTGTCGATTCCAAACATGCTGTGTACAATCACGGTGACGTAATCGAAGTTCACTCTTATCTCGGTTAGGAAGTTCCAATTAATCAAGTTAGCAAAAGTGTCCGCGTAATTGAATGAAAGTGAATCGCGCGATGGGAAGGTGACGAAAATGCAGCAGAAACTTTTCTTTGGAAGGATGCAGACTGGATGAAATATGCGAGAATTTTTCATTTCAGTAGCTACCTGCTATATCGTCAACTCATCAAAAATAATGGAATTTTTTAAAATATGCTCTCATTTTCTCAATCAGTTAGAAGAGGAGGAACTGTTTCGACTTGAACGTTTCATAAGTGGAGATTTTTACTATGATTAAAATGACTCCTTACTCAAGGCAGAAACAGTTTCTGAAGGCTACAATATCTCCACTCAGTTTTGTTCCAACCTTCGCTGCGTCGTCGTAATTGATTTCTAGCTTAAGTAAAATAAAAAGAGAAGAAGAATAGTTAAGATGAAAACACTTTTCTTATAATGCTGCGAACGAATTCAGCATGTATCTAAGTTTAGCGAGAGCCTTTCACTCGAGTCTTGAAGGTTAAAAATCGATCAGTTCTTTAGATGCTAAGAATAAACGCTGATGAATTGGGCTGGTCCTATCTCTTCTTTACTAACTGTGATAGTTATAGTGATAAGTGATTTTATCGTACTTTCAATCATGATTAGTTTTTTATTTTTTCCCACTTAGTGAAACCTTACCAATCATCAACTTTCATCTCCAGTATGAGGATTTTTGAAAAACAATTCGTATTCATTGTTTTCTGAGTCATTAACCTGTTGATGCTTTACTTTTGGCTTTAAGTGATTGTTAATTGTCATTCGAATGAATGATCTCCTCGTATTATTACTTAAATGATTTCAATATCCTTGAGAGCAAGTCGTGTTAACTGTGATGTGAAAACCTCTATGTGATCATTTACTGTGTCATTTGTAATACGCTTTATTGTTTTTCTATTTTGTCTACGTGTCTTTTTTTTACAAACCGTTCAACGTTTGAAGATTTTCTTTACATTGTATACGTAATTATTCTATGGATTTTTTCTAGCTTGCAATCCATAGCCCATGATTTACTAGAGGTGGATGAATTTTGAAAAACGTTTGAAGAAACGAGTCTGTTAACTATATTTGATTAAAACTTTTAAATGTTCCAATCATCTATTTGTATTTCACTGAAAATTATTTTTTCTCGGTTTTTTTTTAAACTTTTTTTCCAATAGGTTCAGGTTTGTAAATTGATGTGAAAAAAAATTGTGAAAAGGCTCGATTGTTCAAACGCCGAAATAATTTTTTTCGATTCGCTTTCATCGAGCGTCTACTAAATATAGGACTATTGTCGAAATAGTGTTAGCGATTTGAATATAGCGCAATTATTTCACTGTTGTGAAGGCTAATATTAATAATAATTCAAGGTTATTTTCAAATTAGAGTTTATAGATCCGAATGTGACTAACCTAAAGGCTTGAAAGAAAATATCAGTCTTCGTCAACTGAATTCCTAAAGCTAGCTTAAGTTAGTACCTCCGTATTTTGAAGTGTTCTGCCTTACTTATCCCTTATTTGTTTTCCTAACTTCGTTTGCTCGTTTAGTTTGAACTTAGTTACAAGGTAGGTTTTCGTAAAAAATAAGATTCCTTTTCCGCACGAGTGAGCAAAAACGATTTTTTAAAATCTAACCCTGAGTAGCTCTAATTATTATTTTTATTACGAATTTCTCCGGTAGCCACGGTGAATTTTGATCAGTTGCAAAAATAACACTGCCACGGTCAGACGAGTTATCTAATTCGAACTTGGACGCAAGGTGTTAAGATTTTGACTTCCGGCCAAACGCATCAGTGCAAAAACAATCGCGTTCGATGACGCATCGACTAATCAACGGTTCTGGCGGTTAACGGAATATTTCAGCTGATCGAATATTCATTTAACGTAAATTAAGGCCACAAAATCAATAAATAACGAACTTTTAGTTATATGGCTCTGCTTGGGTACTAATTTTTATATCTAACGGTTCGTTAACTACATACTTTTCGGCAGAGTGAGACTGACTGATGACTGACAATAATAATTAAGAGCTATGACTTTGTTAATGACCCCATCGTGTGATGCTAACTCGATACCAGATACTAACCCTATAGAAGATAAATAATATAGTGTAGCGTTGGTACTTAAAATGATTGTTTTGTACAATTTTTTTGATTCGATTATTGCGTCTAAGTTGAGAAACGCAAGTAAAAAACCAATAATTTTTGTACTATCAATAAATTATAACCGTTGACTGCAGAATATATATATAATTTATTTTATTTTCTTCAACCTAGCCCAAAAATTTTTGATTATATTTTAAAATTTTAACGATAATCCTTTATTGAATAATGAATATTGGAAAAATACTTGAACTTGATTCGGTTTGCAATATTTACGCCCGCGCTTTCCGGGAAGCCAACGCAAACGGCGGTGATATATATTTATCCTTTGACAAGCTGCCAGTACCGAAAGGGAACGTTGCCAAAAAGGAAGTGTTCGAAAGTCAAGAGGGAATATTTCTGAATCACCTACACTAGATCACAGCTGGCGCTGTCGTGACGTAGGAACTCGCACTTGAGAAACTGCTCGTATTCGAAAGTTGAGTTGCGAAGACTTGAATTTTACAGGATCATGTACCGCCGGTTTTCGTTTTTTTCACCCACTCTTCCATTGTAAAATTGCACTTATAGAAGAGCTAGGATGTAGAATAACTAATACGTCTACATCGCCCTGAGAATGCCCATCAGTATAGAACAAAAGCTCGGATATTAAGCCTCCATTTTGGTCTCTCACTTAACACCCCAGTTCAAGTCTCTAGAGGTAATTAATGTTGCGAGAGACGCAAGACTGCTGCATCGTTTTCATAAATGTATCCAATGACTACGCGGTTTCCTTGAATAGGCGAAAATGTCAGAATAACACTGTAGCACAGCAACACCATTCAATTACCGCTCAGACTGATCACAAATCAAGAAGCAACAACTACCTCGCACAACCTCATGAATATTTAACGCAAATCGAGAGCTTAGATGGCTGAAGCGATACCTGATTTTCAAAAACAGCCTGAAATGTCCGGGTGGCTCTTCAAATGGACCAATTATATTCGCGGTTACCAGAAACGATGGTTCGTTCTGTCTGGTGGCTTGTTATCTTATTACAGAAACCAAGAGGAGATGTCACACACTTGCCGAGGTACTCTTAGCCTCCAGGGAGCAACGATTGTATCCAACGAACTTTGCACAATTGTGATCACGAACGGAGAAACTTTCCATATAAAAGCGTTAACGGAAGCGGACAAGTTAAAATGGGTCGTCGCATTAGAATCGGCCAGAGATATAGCTGATGCAGAAGAATTGAACAAAGATCATACTCAGTTTTTACCGTCCCTTGCTAGTTTCGTCGGAAGTTTGGGGAGGAAATTCGACGAAGTTCGGAGGTGTAATTCTTTAGTGTATTTACACGGAGCCGCTGTGCAAGAATCTCTTTCTATGATGGAGACTTCGTGCACAGCGGACGATGTAAATCCGTCAGTAACAAAAGTCAATGAATCGACTGCACTGTTCCGAGCAACAACGTCTGCCATGGTCAAAGCATGCTCGGAGTATCTGGATTTAGCGGAACACCATAGCTCCAAATGGACCGCCCTGTTCGAAAACCACAGTCTTCAACGGAATAATCTTCCAAGTAGTAGAGATTCTTTGTTGTATCAAGATGGACGCAGCCGTCGGGGAGAGATCGAGTTGGTGGAGCGAACATCCGACGACGGCACAGTGGTGTTTTACGATTGTGAAGATTCCTCATCAGTCTCTGAAATGACGACGGATGAACGATTTAGTTTGATCTTGCCGAGGGTTGATGTTCAAATGTATTCGGTCCTTCAAGCGCCTGGAACCAGTTCAGCATCACCATCACCATCCGGGCCTGAAACACGAGGTAAACGTAAAAGACGAACTCAGGTTCCAGAAAGGCCTCCAGGATCAGCCAACCTTTGGAGCATAATCAAGAACTGCATTGGCAAGGACCTAACTAGGATACCCGTTCCAGCCAGCTGGTGCGAGCCTCTCTCCCTTCTGCAAAGGCTGACTGAAGATCTCGAGTATTCACAAATGCTCGACGTAGCCAGCAGACTTACTGATCCAGGTGAACAGCTAGCACATGTAGCAGGCTTCGCTGTTTCGTCTTACTCCACGACAGTCTCCAGAACGGGCAAGCCATTCAACCCGTTGTTAGGAGAAACGTACGAATGCGACCGCACGGACGACATGGGTTGGCGATCGATCGCTGAACAGGTTTCCCATCATCCGCCCATCTCGGCCTTTTACAGCGAAAGCAATCTGTGGGAGTACTGGCAACAACAGTCGATGGCATCAAAATTTCGAGGAAAGTACATGCAGATCACTCCGATTGGAGAAGTCCACTTGAAATTCAAAAGCGGTGCTCACTATTCCTGGCAAAAAGTGACGACCAACATTAATAACATTATCATCGGCAAACTCTGGATCGACCAAGAGGGCGAAATGACGATCAATTGCCACACAAACGGTTTCAAGTGTACGGCGACATTTTTTCCGTTGAGCATGTTCAACCGCGACTCCAAGAGAGTGCGTGGAACCGTCTACGATAGCAAAAATAAACCCTTGTGGAATGTTTACGGCTCTTGGGAGGAGAAAATGGTCATAACTCGCGTGTCAGAACCCCAAAAAGGGACCTCCTCTGAAGCCGGTGAAATCGTCATTTGGCAACGCCAATTGCCGCCCGCGAATTTGGAAAAATGCTACAATTTTACCGTTTTCGCTTGTCAGCTGAACGAGATGGAAGAAAACGTGGCACCGACCGATTCGCGGAAACGTCCCGACCAACGTTTTCTGGAGGAAGGGAATTTCGATCAGGCGGAAAAACTGAAGAAATTTTTGGAAGATAAACAAAGAGCTGCACGGAGAAGGCGTTACGATAACTGGCGAGAATGTTCATCCACGAATCCAGTGACTCCAGAGCCGTCGCTCGGAGAGCAGGGACCTCGAGCTTCTTTGAGAATCGATGATTTTCCCGATCCTTATCAGCCGCTGTGGTTCAAAAAAGCTTACGAATCTACCACCAAATCGGACTGTTACATATACACAGGTGAATACTGGCCATGCAAGAAGAACAAAGATTGGTCCAGATGCCCGCAGATATTCTAATTTCGCATTACAGGGGGAAAAACGCTTTTTTCATTTTCATCTTTTTTATCAACGGTTCGAACCTTTGAAACGCTTTCGATTGTTGTGAACTCGAGCTGTAATAAATATTAATTTTCAATCGAATACAAACTTTTTGCTCGTAATTATCGCATCTCAGTCGTGATGCTGTCAATAATAGATTATTGTTATCACCCAGCAAATCTTAATCTTCCTCAAACTTTGTTCTTCTATTTGGTTTCAAAGCAGCATCCAAATATATAATTGACAGTAGATGTCTAATGGAACTAAGCGATCTAAGCGTAGAAATTGCACAAAAAACAGTTTTTGGATTAACAATGACTCAATTCTTTAGCAAGATCCCAAACTGTTGTATAAGGGTATTTTTTAACGCTCTCTTTTTATGTAAATAAACCACACAATTACAAGTTGGTCTTAGAGTTGAGGTTGATAACTCTCCATAATAATTCTGATAGTCCAGCTTTTGCCGATTCTTGAACTGATGTAAAAGTTGGCCATGGAAAGATCCACGTCTGCCAAGAACGACGAGTTCAACGGATGGACCCGTTCCTCGAAATATCAGTCATCAAAAGCGTTTGAAATTGAAGTTGTAGGGGGAAAGTGTCGACGGCAGCTGTCCTAGACGGGGACGAAATTATACTACACCCAAGCGATGCAACAAACGATTCAGGTTGCCAAATTTCTTTTAGCACGGAACTGTGCCAAACTTACGTCTAGTCCGAAACGTTTGTCAATCGGTGTCGAACATCCACCCTAAACAACTTGATTTTTGGTTTGTTTGGACAAGTAACAATAATAATGAGATTCAATGAGTACATAGATATTATATATGTATTACTTTCTCTATTTCGAGATTCAGGTTCAATTCCTTACCTACCAACAATACCCCATCTATCTCTGCCTATCACTCTCTGCCACCACCACGCTCTTCAAAAACCAGCTTTCTATCTCCACGTACCCCATCCCCAAAAATACCACATACCCATGTCCCACCACCAGTCTACAGGGTTAGGGTGTGGATAGATGTTGGGAATGAAGTCGGGAAGGTTAGATTAGGTTCACGTTGGGGTAACGTCAGGGGTTGATGCCAGAGGGATTAGATATTGGAGGGGTTATAAGGATATTGATTGTAGGGAGGGGTAAGGTCCAGTATCTCCAATTGTAGAATAGTGAGAGTAATCAACTGGTACTTTAGAAAACACTCATTCATCCTAATACCTGTTATTGACAATCATTTCATTATCAATAGTAATCGTCGAAACCAGCCAAAAAGTGTGTTGTTCGAGGTGAGTGAATTGACTAACATTCTGGACTGGACTCAAGTTCGGCTCGATTCATTGATGGTGTATAGGTAATCGCAACACAGTTATCATGAGGGCGGGACACCTTCTAGCGACAGAGATAGCTCTCACCGTTATAGCGGTTCGAGAAAGGGAAGTAGCCGCTGTAGAGGAAGAGGAATCCGGAGGGACCGTAACACAGATACCCGGTGACCTCGCGAAGCAAGAGTTCGTCGAACTTGGCGAACGCGTACGCCTTCCTCTTCGGTCTCAGCGTCGGGATCCGATAGAAAAGAAAAGCAAGCGGCAAAGAAGCGAAAGAAGCCGCAGCTGATGCGAGGACCGTTAGGTGGCCGACGCAACAGCGGCATCCGACACTGTAGGAGAGGGAATTCACCGTGTAACTATTCAAATGAACCGGGACTTCTCGAGTCGAAGACAATGGACAATAACGTTAGCGATTATTTGGGCACAAGCCAACGGCGTGTCAGAAATTCAACCCTCGGTTATCTAGATGAAGAAGATTAAATTAATTTACTTGATTTTCTAAGTTGAGGTGGCATTTGCCCCCTGATTGATATGTTTGATACCATTATAATAAAATCAAGAAATTTGTAAATACTACATTTATTACAGCAGCGTTTTTAATAAACCGCTGCAAAATATTGTACGGTGGTTTTTTATTCCTCCTCTTCAATAATGATTTAAGAAGACCATCCATTTGCGATAATAACTTGTCGGAACATTCTTTGTCCTTTTTATTTTTCTTAATTTTCAAATTAATAGCTAGATTTTTCGCCTATCGATACTGTTGAAGAGAGTGTTTGACGAGCATTCAAACGAGTATAGAACGATTTTGATAGTTCCAGAATCCTCGAGGTATACACTCATGCCAAATTTGTGAAAATCGATCACATTTTACCCAAAACCTGTGATAACTCGAGAACGAATAAAGCTATTGTACACGCAATGGCCTCATTCTATTCAGTGTCTAGTAATCTATAGAAATTGATACCAAACACACCTTTTTCTAAAAAACATTGGAAAATGCATAATTTCTGATCATTGATCTTTCAAGCAAGATTTAGAGAAATGAATTTACCGCTTAATGATCAGTTTGTGCTGGTATTTGGCGCTGAAAACTGACTCAACGAATGATCTCAGAGGCTGTTTCACCGAGTTCCAAGATTTACTCAACGTGAGCTCAGGTCGACTGGCCTATTTGACCGGCGGTCGTTTCAAAATCAAGATGAACATGGGAGCCGGTAATTTGAGGTAAATTGAAGGTTACAGATACTTCCGAGTGATATCGATCAAAAATGACCCAGGTAGCAGGATCACGAGCTAGGTCAGTAGATACGTCGGTCGAGATGAGCGATTTCCTCGGACTTAGATGCACACGATAGAGCCGACGATATAACTGCGGTTGTCGGGGAAATAGCACGGAAGACGGAGTTGTTGCGACTTCTGGCCGAATAAATGGTCCGGCTATCGGATGATCGCCAATTATTCGATAAAAAAGGGAGACCGGGGATATTTCGAAGTGGAAGTAAGTAGTCCAAATGTCCCGTTTTCGAGAGCTGGGCTCGCGGAGTCGTCTGAACGGCCGCGCGGGAGTCGGCTCGAAGTTGACCAGGGAACGCGAGCTGGGGCAACGACCTCCGACGTCTTTGACACATTGTACGACAGCGATCGCGTTGAATAGTTGAGCACGCTGAGTACTAACAGTTTCCCATGTTGCGACGTTTAACAATCTTAATTTATCGTTCAAGTAAAGTAAAAAATAAATAAAGATGGATGATCGACCCCCGTTATACATAATATATTCTGCAGTAGTCGATCAGGGTTAGGGTCTGACAAATTGGAACGTGTCTTTCGCCGAGCTTTCGGATATTATATTTCATGAGGGCTGAGAAACTGCTCTACAGTGCAATCCAATGGTCAATTATGGAAATTGCAGTATTGTCCATATTTAAAAACTTTGCTTTGCAGATATTTCTTCTAGAAAAACAACTAGCATTAAAAGTATATTGCACTTATCCCTATATCCCTAACAAATTTCTAAAACAATTTTAAATATTATTTTAAATACATTTTTTAAATATATTATTTAAATATATAGACAATACTTCAATTTCCAAGATTGACCATTGGATTGCACTTTAGAACAGTTCCTAAGCCCTGATGGAGGAAAAATATAAGATCCGAAACCTCGACGAAAGACACGTTCCAATTTGTTAGACCCTAACCTTGATCGACGACTGCAGAATAAAAAATAAATAATAATTTAAAAAATATATATATTAAGAAAACATTATAATTGTGAAAAGAAATTATTATCAAACGGCCTGAATTGTTTTACATTTCCAAGTGTCGAATCCGATTATCGAGTATAACAAATTTGAACAGTCCGCCTTAAAAACTTGAGTAAACTTCAAGAATAAGAGTTTTGGAGGGAGAAATACTGGGCGATTATTTTTCCGATTATTTTGTTGCCTACTGCACTCTCGCCCCTTGAGGCATCATCAGGGCTTTCTGCATTGCTTAATAACTAATACTAACCAATACTAATACTAATCGAATTTCGAAGAAAATTATGAAAACGTTAGAAGTACGAAAATGTTAGAACTTTATCTTTGGAAAATTACAACGGTTTATCATAAAAACCAAATACTATAATATAGAAAGGTTGAACCATTTTTCCTGTTTTTTCGAAATGGCATTACCTAGAGTACGGTAAGCAAAAACGGTGACGTCTGCTGCGTACAAGAAGCCCTCCCGAACTCAAAACTGTGACGTCACGATTCCCGTACCGTTAGCTACCGTTGCCTTCGCGTTCAACTTCGTCGAGGGTACTTTCCATGGAAGAACAAGGCGAAGAGGCGAAGGAGAACTGGCACGATCGTTCATCCCGGGTCGTTTACCTCTAATTCGACCTCTCACGCTTACACCCTCGTTCCTCGCTATTCGCCTTCTCTTCTTCGTCGACAAACGTTTTCCCTCCGCTGACTCTGTTTTTTACCACTTTTCTTCGAGCGAAGCGCCTCGAGTTTGTTAACCCCACCTTGATTTTACCGGTTCAACTTCGCTGACAGCACGGAGCGATTGCGAAGCAGGATTATAAAGCACAATCAAGTATTATGAAAAAAGCAACATTTCACGAACAGAAGACAAATATTCGGTTTGAAATAACTTTAATTGTGATGTTAATTAATTTAATTGTAAGTTTTCCTTGTGGGGTTTAGGGTGAGAAAACTGCGGTGACATATAATTATTATTCTTTAATTTTATCCTTTATAAAGACGTCTAGATCTTTGCCCTTTCTCTTTGGAGCTTTGTAAATTCATTGGTATCCACGGCAATAGAACAGTGTCTAAAATAATGAATATTTAAGATGATCTATTGGAATAGAATTTTTTTTCCTCTCTAAGTAACTTTATTTTTGGCTGCATTTTCCAATTGAAATGGGTCGCCATTGATTCCGGAGTTGTACAACGGTGTCAGAAAATGCTTTTATTACTTAATTTAATTACCATGATATGTATTACCACACACGGGTCATAAATTAATGGAATCGTCAGTAACCGTTAGGTACGTACAAGAGTTTTTGTTTATCCTGCGTTTACGACGTGGTCGGTACGTGGTTTTGGTTAGTTAGTTGAATCATGAATGGTGACCACAATCACGATTGCGAGCTGCGGCATTACCAGAAACAGCGTGACACATACAAAGCAACCCAAACCTGCTGCCATCACCGATTTAAGCCACCGGATGAACCGAAAACTCTAATAGGTAATTCAACAAAATAACTAAAGACACATGCAAAGCCTGAAACTTATGTATATAAAATTATATTACCACGGTAATAATTAACCAAATTGGAACGGTTAATTCATTCTGATGAACAAGAAAAGAGTCGTTAGGTGATCTTAGATTTATATAAATTGTAAAAGTAGTACCAAAAAGAAATTCATTAATTTACTGAACGCAACTTTAACTTGACCGTTTAATCTGAAATAGACAACAAAAAAGGCTGAAAATTAACCATTGGTTTCATAAACCAATTCGGTGAAATTGAGGACGTTATAATGACAAATAAGCTTAAGCATTCATTATACACTTATTGGTAGTGCCGTTTGACCGATTCACAAATTAGCGTTGCCTTTCGGGGAGTGGACGGTAAAGAAAGTCGTGTATTCGTTTCGCCTTTAACTGTTATAGGAATGATCACTTTCATATGATTACAATTAGTTCAGCGGCAAGAGTGAGGAAAAGGTGGACTCTTCTGAATACCAACGAGGTGAAGGACCTCAACCTCAGGACGACTAACGGTTTACCCTACCCTTACCCCTACCCGAGCGGGTAGCGGTCCCTCGGTCGTTTTTATAGCGCTCGGTATTTTTAAATAGCTTTCGACCAGAAGGAGTATGAGCGAAAATGAAAATGGCCATGAAAAGGTCGTCGAAATTGGTGGATTCTGATATAGCAAACGAAAATGGCAAGAATGGCGGATTTATAGTTTCCAACGTTGGGGACATAATTGCAAGCCATTGTTTGACTGGCAAAATATAACACTGCTCCTTCAGTATGGTATTAAAACCATATTTGGTCGTTATGATCTACAAATTGATAAAGTGGAAAATAAAGTAACTGCTATATAATAGTTTTTTTTAAAGTTAAAAAATTCATCGTGTAATGCATATTCTACCGTTGTATTCATTTTGGGCTACGCTGCTAAGGAAATGCCATTTCATTGCACCAGTATCAACTTGACTAGTACCACTATAAATGGGGTCGTCCATGGAAATGAGCCTTAAATACTCGTTCGATTTTCAACAGCAGCAAGGTACTAACAGAAAAAATCCATACGGGTAATGGCTGCCTTCGTTTTTTGTTAGCCGAACAGTAATACAATATCATGTCATTAGAAGGTAAACAATCTGTGCCGGTATTACATGAAAATCGTACTATTACAATCTATACCAGCCCGATTATCTTCTGTTGAAGAGACTTGAGCAGAACGCAAGTCGTGGAGATTTGAATGAGTTCTCTCGCGTGAGTGTGGGCGGCTTTAGATTTTTTCTTGTATGAAATGGATAGCTCTAAACGATTCGTACGTCCGTGACCATAGCAACCATTGACTTGAGTAGTTTCGCAAAATAGCCAGTTTCTGTGGGTAGACATGGAATACCAAAACTTAACCATTCTCACTCCTTACCCTAATGATTAATGAGTGGATAAAACCTTCCTAGGGATTTACTCGAAATGATACTGTTATAATCAGGAGAATTTCAATTGTCGAAGACCGTTTAAAATATTAATCGCAATCCATTGATCAATAACAGTACTTGCGTACTAACTTTAGTGCGGCCTCTATGTAACATTCTTGATTTAATACGTCGTTACACCTGTTCAACGGGTCAAACATCGATCTATTGTTTAATTATTTTCCAATAACGTTTAATTGAAACTAGTAAAAGCAACTCTGGACTTGGAAGAACGACCGTGACCGTAGGAAGCGAAGCATGCCCAGGTATCAGTAGTGGCGCTGTTGTCGCGGCCAGCTAAGGTTAACGACCGGGCGGCCTTAGCTCCGCGACCTCCTCTTGCTCATCGACCGTTCTCTTCTGCTCTGTGAACGTACGTACATTCTTCTTCGTCATCTTTCTATCTCAGCCCGACCAATCGGTCTTTCTCATGCCTTTCTTCGGCCATCGCCGGCCCTCAACAAGTGCCTTCCCCACTTCGCGTCTTTTTCACCTTTCCTGCTCGTACTGCCGTCAGCTACGCACAGCTCGAGACTTGTAGGAGTGGGAAGAAAGGGCCAGGCTAGGAGTCCAGTTGCTAGCGCTTCATGCGGAGGGTGAACGCACTGCAAACAAAATGCCGTCGCAAGGCGGTGCCAGTTCACGGCGTGCCTATTGAGCATGGCAGAATCGGTCAAATCGCACCGCGTGTTCTTGCCGATACTTGTGAAGGAAAGAGGAGAGATAGAATTGCCAAGTTTAGACAAGCGTCGACGGAACTATTGTTGCGATTTGAACACATTCTTAATTTTTAAGGTTATCGAACACGGTATTTTGGTTGTGGAGGAGAATCACCGAAACACTCGTTCTCCGTTTCGAGATGGAGCATTTCGCTCCATCGGTCTTTGTAAAATCATTTCGTATACGGCCAGCATAGAACAGGTGTATTATTCGGTCGTTTATCAAACAGTTTTATTTTTTTTTTTAAATGTATTGAATAGATCTCACATTATCAATCTCCAAGATTTCTACATTTCTATAGATCTGTACTTGTCAGAGTCGGAAGATTTCGGCCACGGAGAGAAGAGTATGTGGAGAATAAGTCGCCAAGTCTTCTTTGTTTTCGAACAGGCATTATTAGGTACTTAACTAAATTATAATTATTGCCAGGTATTGGTACGTTTGTAATCATTCATCTCACGCAGTGATCTTCCCACTCAAGTTCATATTTATCATCAAATTCGCTTCAGCGGTTTGGCTTGCGGGAATAAATCGAAGGCGAAGTTTAATTACTTCGTCGCCTAACATGAACCCCTCCCTCGCCCCAATTAACCGGAAGTTATATTATGACGTTCATCACATGGAAAGTAAGTAGAAGTTCGACGAGAAACAGGATGATGAAGCTGTGGAGAAGTTTGCCTTCCTTGGTCTGTAAGACAAGTTCGTTCACCTCGGTGGACCTTCAAAACATAACTGTTTTCGTTCAGCATTGTGGTGGGGGAAAGATTGTTGCTCTCCTTTCGCCACTCGTTCGACTCGATTGGGTATACTCTTTAGCGAGCTCTGCACTAGCGAAGGATTTCAAACAAAATCAATCCTAACAAAATTGGCGAAGCAATTTTACTCAAATTTACGAAACTGCGAGAGTTAAGAATTTTCTGAAAAATTTTTCTTCTACCTTGCTCACTTTCATGAGCTTTCTTTTGTTGGTGGAACTTGTACTCATAACTCCAAAAATGAGTTCTTCTGGAACTCCACTTTTTGTATCGTTACTCTATTGAATTTACTGCATATAATAAAATGAGTCGTAAACTGACATAAGCTTCCTCGATAAATTCACCTACTCGTATCAAATCTTCTGGTTCGAGCGAGAGAGTATTATCTCAGAACATTCCGCAGGTCTTAAACGTCGTGAGCGAAGGATTTCGTGGGCGTTCGCGAAATTGATATTGGCGAGGTGAATGGTCTCTTGGAAAGGTTGGTGGCCTTAGTAGGCAGCTTAAGTTTTTCTTCTCCCCTGGTCTTCATCACTCAATACCTCATGGCGCCTCCCTAATATTTAGGGATTTCATATAAAAAGAATGAATTTCTGAGTGAGAGTATTATACAAAACACTGTTGGCCATAGTTGGTTTATTACTTAAAAATGAATCAATATACAACCGCCAAGGAAACGCGTCCTCTTCTGCATCACCTTAAAATATCAGTAGGGTGATGTACAAGAAGCTATGGCATACGTGGATTGTTAATAAGGGTTATTTGTGGAGCGTTTAATGATCTGATTCGTAGATCGTAGATTTCTCTTGCAGTTGTCCAGAATTTATAATGATACGGAAGGTTTAAACGGGCTCAAATAGAAAACAGACGCTTCTAGGGTCACTTTTGGCAAAATCTATTCTGTACTTATCATAATCATATACATTCAAATACTATAACGATATAATCGCAGTGGAAAGGTTAGGAGGACGACTTTTGGCTGATCGTAATAAAGGATTCCTAAATCAGATTTTAACAGTTTTAAACCTTCTCATCATTCGACCGCCTGCAAAACGAAGGATCGCCCTCAACTTAATCCGTGAGAAAATTATAACTAACACCGATAAGCAACAGACATCTACACGGAACATAGTGTAGACGTTGAAGTTCTTATACCAATGGGGCACAGCCGATAGGAATTGAAAATATAATTATTTTGAGGAAGTGAGCGTGACTTGAAAATGGATTCAGTCTCTATGCGTTCTCAAGAAAGACAGATAGTCGAAAGGTTCATAACGGTTCGGGTCAGCTTGAAACGCCCACCATCCAGAAACCTTAACCTGGTGCCCACATCCTTTGACGTCAGGTATTTCTTATACGTTTTTTATCCGTAACTGCTTTAGCCCACATCAAAGGTGCCTACCCTTCTGTTTTCGGTTGAACCGAATGAAAAAAACATTGATTTGTTTAACTATTACCTGTATAAACATGTAAGTTACTCTAACGCAACATCCAAAGCTAAATTTTAGTTATTAAAAGTGAGCTCTTAAAAACCAGAATTATTTTGTCTTCCTTTCCTTGATGTCACTTTCGTTAAAATGCTCAGGTATTGAGGAGGAAAATAGGATGACTCGTTCTTCAAACTTTTAAATAGTTGGCCAAGCCCTTTCACCCATTCGAACGTCCACAAGGCGATGTGGAACAATAGCATCATAATTGCCATGATGTAGTGGAAAATGCCGTTTTTGTTGTCCTTGACCTAACGACAAAAAATTATTGTAGATTATAGATAAAGTCCCGAGACAACTAAATTATTTAGGTTTTTCAAACGAAAACTACGTTAGCTTAAATTTGATGATAACCAACCAAGTTGCAAGCCAGTTTAAGGTATTCCTTGGATTGGTAATCAACGTGTTGTTGTTTAGCCTTTGCGGCGTCTATACGCATCCCCGAGGGCTCTATTTGTGCAGGAAATGACTGCGGCGAGCCGCCGACAGACAAAGGGCCATTATGATCTACGAATCACTGGGACCGTTGTTCTACTTGTACAACGTATGAAAGGGAAGTGTTGGCTTATCAAATCTCTGAAGCTGGCTCCACCATCCGGGAAGCGGCTGAGGTTCTGAAGAACACCTTTATCGCGAAGTCGACCAAACTAGGATCACAATGGGCTAGGGTAGGAATTGGAAAACGAGAAGCCTTACCTGTAGAGCGGGCCGAAATATGTGTTAGTGTGTTGGGCTCAGGGCTTGCAGACGAGGACCGACTCAACAATCGCTTGAAGTGCAGTCTGCATTCTGATGGCTCTCACACTCAGGTTTTGACGTCCCGGTTTAACTCGATGGCCATTGAGCCTCACTTTTAGACTACGTTTACTCGTTTCAATTTGCTAATATACAACTGATATGTTCATTGGTCCGCTAGTTATAAGAATTTGCCCGTTTTTTTGTGATGCGTAATTTAGAGTCTAAAAATCTCTTTCCACACGCTTCACTCTCATTTGAAATACGCAGTTGGTTCTCTTGTAACGTTGAAACCGTTTCTCAACATTGCAGCCTGTGTTTTTGACCTAATTAGTACTCAATTGAATGAGATTTGGAGTTCGCTCCAACCGAAACGAGTTCCAAGATCTCAAAATCTCGGCTGTTTTGTCACATAGGTCTAAATCTCTTGAACCCTAATACAAAAAGAATTTCTCTCAACGATGAACATTTTCGTTTTTGACGTTATGTTTAGGATCAGGAACCAATGATATCAATTGTTCGATTGTTGTCATAATTGTGTTCCCACTAAAATTTAGCGCTAACCTCAAAGGTATTGTCTTATTAAAAAAAGGAAAAGAAAAAGGAAGAGTTCTGAAATCACGTAAAGCTGCGTGTCCTCAGGGGTATAGAATAATATGGAGTTACGCTTAGATTTAACTTCGATTTTGAGTGGAAGAATTCGGTTTTCTCTGGAACAAACCAATTTATTTGGAAGCTTGTCGTTGAAAAAAAATTCCCATCGTATGTATAGGTAACTAGTTACCAGCTCTTGCTGGATCAAAAAAAAAAAAACACCAAGTATAATGAAGTAGCCTTTGGAAATCCGTGTCATCGCTTATTCTGGGAACAAGAAAGAACTGAAGGAAAAAAGATGGTGATGAAGAGGGGAAAGAGGCGAAGAGAAAGGCCAGATAGAAAACGGACGAAGCAGCGAAAGGTGGACGAGGAAACAGTTAGATGATAGGAGTGAAAAGAAGAGGGACGAGAACTGAACCGAACCGAGAGGGTTCGTCGACCCGAAGGCCTTAGAGCACTGACTCTTGAAGAAGCTGGAGTTAGAACACCGAACGCGTCATCCATTTGTAAACAAAATATTCAGCAAACATCAATCTTGTGCAACGTTAATTGCAAATTTTCTTCGGCTCAATTCCAAAATGATTGTTGTTTTCAGCGGGGAATGATCTTTTGAATTTTTGCACCAAATTTACTAACCATAGCCGGTTGGATTTTTCTGAATTGTTCTAAAACTGGTGGATTCCTTTCGACTGTTGTTCCAAAAGAAGCAGGTCGTTGGTCATAGGAAGCGTTGTTATCATGAAAATAATAGATACTTGATTCAATTATTAACAACTGAACAATTATAACAATTTAGTTTAATCAAGAAATATATTTAATTCAGCGGCGGTCAATAACTTTCTAATGAATTAAAAACTTTTTGGCATTGCGCGGTCGTATTTCAATATCCTGGCCGCTGTGCGCTCACTATTGGTTTGTGAAGTCACTTTTTGAAGAGGGAGCTTCTTTGATTACTCAGTCGCCCCATAAATTAAACCTCTCAGAGTTAAGTTCATTTCTCATAATTATTAGAAGTGTTTTTTCCATTGCGTTTCATGTTAGGGTTTTTCATATTCCAACAGGGTATCGTCCACACAGAAAAAAGTCATTCATCGTTTACCGCCTCATGTAGTAGCTGCGCAGCCTATATTCAATTCACAGCCACCTGCTGCTCATCGAGTATGGATCTGTGAACAGACCTAGATGCATTTTGAGTAAGAGCACTGTCCAGTCGCTGAGTCTTCGAACACCTGTCCGACTCAACCTGTGCACACTAGATTAGTTTTCATACTTTGTTAAGAACAGGCCGAACAGCGCCAAAGAAAGCAGATGTTCGATGGCCCAGACTACATTGAAACTGTAATGGGTACTATGAACAAGCTGCGGGTTCTGAACTATATTTACATTCTTTGAAAAGAATAACTGTTTCTCGATGCAGGTACCGACCTTTCTTCAACTTCCCGTTAATCACGAATATAGGGTTCCGCCCTTTTAGATTCTTTGACCCTTTTTCATTTTTCTCCCGTGCTAACAGTTTTGACTATCTGAGGTTTTTCAATATTGTTATACAGAGGGCGGTAGGTGGATCGGTATTCAAGGGAACGTAACGGGATGACTGCTTGCATAGGTTGCCTAAGAAATGTAAGGTTGAACTCCTTCCTTGTTTCGTGTCGTGTCTGGAAAGGACGTTTTTTCTGTCGACCGCCCTCCGCTCATAAATATAGGTACCTCTTTTGTCCCGGGTTACGGAATCTTTTGTGGGTTGCTCGCTAGGTCTGCGCCAAAGGTCGGGTCGGCCGGTTTTTTGCCTCATTCTACACATTCGCTCAGCCTTGTGCCTCCTGTCCAAGGGCGAACTCACAACGCTGTACCGTTGCGCGTATCTGGGCCAACCGGGTGAATTACGTTCACCTGAAGTGAGGACATTGCACGAGGAAGCGCCGTTGGAAGTCATAAACCACGGGCCACTTCAAACATAAGTGAGGGTTCGTTCAACTTGTAACAAACGCGATATTTTTCCCCGTTTCAACGCACGTCAGAGGAATCACCGTTAGGCACGACGACCCATCCTCGCTTTAAATGCTCCGTGAAGGAAAACAACGGAAAAAATGTTCCTAGCTTTTGTTCCATTTGACAAACACTTACCTTCCTAGTTTTAATTTAGCCTAGCCGAAGCGAATTCGAAGCGAAACATTCGGCATTTCTGATCTCTCGCCTTGGTTCAAACCGATACTAACTGATTGAACATTGGTGAATTATTTTTGCAATTACCTATGTATTTCATATGGTTTATGAAGAAGGACATTTATGCACTTGTGTCAACAACTAAGGGCAGCATTCACCGAATGACGAAATATTATCTGGCAAACGAATGGGTTAAAAAATTATATTCGGCGGAAATTTCGAACATTATATTTTGAAAATTTTATCAAATCTACGTTACGAACATGCATCGTTATCGTTTGTTCTTATAGTAGTCAAATTTATTTTACCAGAGTTTTTTATAGCTAGAGTTTTTTTATTTTTTACTAGAGTTCTTGAAATAAAGATAAAAAACTTGAAAAAGGTATTTGTTTTCTGTATTTTTCTTAGCAATGAAATTTATTTTTCACTAAAATAGATACCAGTTATTCAACAGTTGAAACAACTTTTCCCGTTTTTTATTTTTTATTTTATGAGTATTAGAATTGGTTTGGCAAAGAAAGATTTATTCATGATGTTTTGAGTTCCACCTAGGCATTTTCCAATCAACTTGGTTCACAACGTTAGGTTATTCCCCGCTCTTCTTAGGGAATGTAACGCCGCCCCTGCTCTACTACTACAACTCTGGACCCGACCTCGTTCTCAGGTCGTTCACCTTCGGCAGGAGTCCACTTCCCTTTCTTAACCTCATGGAAACACTTCCAATTCGGACAACCGAAAGAGTCCGAGGATACTGGATTAAAGCTCTAACTCAAAGAGACTACCTTCCAGAGCTCATGGTGGTTTATAAATAAAATCTTTGTGGATTCTTGAAATTTCATTTGATGGTTCCAAGGCGAGACTAATTATGAGACATCATTGCGGGAGTTTAGCTTAGATTTGTAGCAATTTCGCCATAAGCCTCTTCAGAAAAGTCTTCTTTTGTGCGGCATAACATACTGGCGTTTGAGTGTGCTTCTATAGAACGTTTTCCAGCAGATCATCCAGCCAGGATGTCATATCTACTCATAACCATAATCTTCCTGAAAAGGCCTATGGCAAAAGCGCTTTAATCAGAGCTAAACTCCTGAGAAAATATCTCATAATTAAATACTTTCGCTAAAATCTGCAAGTAGCAAAAGAAAATTGCAAATTTTTGTTGAACAGTGTGAAAAAAGTTTTGGAAAAAATATGCGCATTTAACTCGTTCAAGTCCAAATTGCCAATATATTATACGAATGCTGATACGCGTCGCCTATATGAGTCACTCTGTGTATTACTATTAAAACTGGTTAAATTATCGCCAATGAAAGCCACTCACTGGGTGCCTCATTAAGGGCCGGAGAAAATGACCTCAATAAGGGTTAATAACTTCATATTAGAAGTTGGTAAAACCAAAACGAAAGCTACAAAAGTAAAAGGGCTTCCGAGAACGTTTCGAATATGTCGGAATGAATAAGGGTGAATGAACTGACCGATAAGCTTAATAGCATTCGTCGAATAGCATAATCGTATTGCACATTTTGTCATTGAATCATATTTCTGAGAACGTGGGCTCAACAATGCCAAAACAGAGACGAAAAATGTTCCACTAAAATTTCATATTGTTAACGCAATTCGAAATATTATTATCTCTCGATTGAGATGTGCATATTTTTAAATTTTTTCAACCAATGTTTATTAAAATCAGAACGATCATTTAACAATTTGAGGAAATTTTTAATCTCCACTCAAGAGAATGGCACTCTATAGTTAAAACTGCGACGTCAGCAGCAGGGAAGGTCAGAAGTTCAAGTGCTGCGTGAAGAGGCTCGAGAACTGTTCTCATGCCTACGCCCTTGATCAATAAGCGGACCAGCGAACGGACTAACTTTGTACATTTGCTAGACTACACTACAACAGCTTGTTGTATATTCAATTTAAACAGGAAACCATCTCCGATGGTTTCCTACTACCGGTAGGTATCGTCGTAATTCAGAAAGGGCTCATTACTTGCTCGGCAGATGTATATTACTCCTCTAACGGGACCATCTCGACCGCAAGTCTACATTTATACCTTCTCATCCCGTGCTCAGCTCGGGCGCAATCTGTTCTCTAGGGCTAACTGTAAGCATTCACCCCTTTTTTCAGATTACCACCTTTCATAAAGCAACAGGTCTTGAAAAAGGGTTGGCCCTACTCGAACATGTGTTTGACGTCGAGCTCATCTTCCTGCTCAAATCGTCGGACCTATGGAAATAAAATTACCGAAACCGTTCATCGGAGCACCTGCTCTCTACCTGGATTCTTTCCTCGCCCTAAAAAGATTCATTAGCCAGCAGGCGTTCAATCTTACACTATTAACATGATGCACATGCAATATATTACCTATAAGTTTTATAGAATCGGGCAAGATTTTATTACATGAGTGGAATTCTACGACAAGTACTTTACTGTAGTTCAAGCGTACTATTACTCGTATTTTCGTATTCGGCCGTTACCACCCGTTGAAATCACTCTTTCACCACCCACCTCAAAAAAGCGCTGGAATTAGTACTCCCTCGCTTCAAGCACCGTTAAAGTCACATTCCACGTTAACATACCGATATATTGTTCGGCGATGAACGCATTTTACGTCCATAGCGATCACCGATTTATTGCGTCCATCAACGATGCAAATCAAATTCAATAAGTTGAGTTGTTGAATGCCGTTATTGTTACCTTGAGAGGTTCCGCTGGTAAACCAAAGTAATTTTATCAACTAGACGGCTTTCTTATGGTAAAAATATCCAATATTGTTACACGGTAATTAATATTGTTTCATCACTACTGCAGAATTAATCATCAACAGTTAGCCTAAAAATAGCGCTCCAGTTGAATGACGTTTCCCTGAGCGATGACATGTTGCTGTAACCAACAAAACACACTTCAAATAAAACGCTAAAAATCAAAATGATCAGCCCAATAAATCCTGTTGCGCTCAACGTGATAAAATCATCGGTGGCTAAATGATGGAACTAATTACTCAAATGACGGAATCCCAAAAACTGCAAGAGATGAAGTTGGACGAATTGAAAAGCACGATTTGCCGATTGCACGACGAGCACCAGAGGGCGACGGCTGACAAAGAAGTATCTAATCGTGCGTTGAAAGAGGCAGAAGAAAACCTCGCGAATCTGACTGAAAAGTATGAAAATCTTCGTCTCGAGTCGAGCACATCTAAAGAGCAATATTTCAACGAACTGAATGCGGCCAGAAAACATTGCATTGACCTGGAACACGAAATGAAAACTACTTACGAGCATATTGTAAATGAAATGAGAAATTTAGAAGACAAAAATCACTCGATGGAGGAGGATTTGAGGCTATTGAGGGAAAATTTGAAAGTGTCGACTGCTCGAGAAAATGCTCTGGTGTTGGAAAATGAAAAATTTAAAGCTGCGGTTAATTCAGCAGACAAAAAGTATACTATCTTGCGCTTGGAAAATGAGAAAACGAGCAACAACCTGCATGATTGTAAGATGCAGTTGTTGAAAGAGCGGAACGTCAACGATCGTCTGACGGACGAAATGAAAAGACTGAAGAAAGAGCTCAACGCGCAATGTAACGATTTGAACGATTTGAAAAATGAGAAGGAGTCCCTGAATCAAAAGATAGCGTTTTTTATTCAGGTCAGACTAAAAATAATCTACTTTTGCTCTCATGTTTTATAAAAGAATACTTGAAATCGCCAAAAATAAAATCCATTCAATGAGTTATCTGTAATAATTTAATGTAATAGTTGATTACCAAATTGTTAATATGCTTGCCAGGCCGCCAGTAAAGAAAGATTATTGGAAACCGAATTGCGAGAGTTGAAAGCCTTGCTAAATATCGTGCTCATGAGTCATAACTCCATGGAAGAAAAAGTGTCATCACTCCACGTAATGCTTAAAGGTGAAACGGCCTCAGTTGGAACTCAAACGGAAGTCTCGAATTCGGACCTTAACAAATACGAAAATCTGGATAGGTGAAGGACTTTGTATTATTATTATTATCATTATTATTATTATTATTACCCCTATTGTATTACATTAAACCCTCGAGCCCATAATATACTCCCTTTTTTTAAGACGGTTGAATATTTTTCAATTATTTTCAAATGTCTACAGAGAAGCTACTATGATGATGGTTGGCCTGCGAGAGCAAATAGTCAATTTGAAGCAAAAGTTTTTCGAAAGCCGACAGGAGAACGAAGCTCTCAAAGGGCTTGTCCACGAGGTAACTCAGCTTTTACAGAAAACATTGAAATATCAGTACGCCCGAACTGTTATAGCATACTACTCACTTACTTTTCAATTTAAATTGAAACGAATTACTGAACTAAACCTCATAAGTGTTTTACCGTGACTATGCGATTAATATTTATATCGTATTTATCGTATACTTATCGTTCTAATCAGCCAAAAACTCGGCGAACGGGAGTTTTCTTATTTGACCCTATGAATGATCTCGTGTAATTATTTTATCGGCTACAATTTTCATTGGAATATCTCTGTCTTCGCAGTCGAAGCGGAATCAAGAGCTGAGAGAAGAAACTGAACGCGTCGCTCGATTGGAAGATGCAGTCAAATCGTTATCGAATAAAGTCCGCCAGGAATTTTACGAGCCTACAAGAGATTCATGCATAATCCAGGCTTTGATGGACGTCAAGAAAGATCTAGACGCTCTCAAATCGCGGGCAAATACGGGCAAATTCTATTCGCATGAGCCTGACCAGTCTGGATACGAAAGGCCGGTGAAGTTGGTAACTTGCCGAAACGTGCGACAATAGTTGTGAAAACGACATACCCTATTCACTCGTGTGAACTACGTATTTGAGCTTATTTTACTAAATGCTCTGAAATTGGTTTCAACATCTACTTTTGAATATTTCAGTGAATAATTATATCAGTTGTTTATGAAGGTTTTTTTCTTGTAGCTGGTTGGGGATACGAAACTGCCAAACCAAAAGAACTGAAATCAAGCTAGTCAACTGCTTGTTGGGAACCATACATGCATGAAATGTACGCGTTGCCCCAATTGCATTGTAATCTTCCTTACTATGAAAGATACCGTTTTACATCCAACTAGGTTTTAGTACCTAAGCAATTCCTGCCTGAGATCTCAATATGACGGTAATGACCAGGGTTTCAACCAAAGAATACGCATATGGCGTATGATTCTTCATTGGATTTCCCCTGGAACTCACCATTCGTGCCGAACTCGTGAAATGATCGTTACAATGCTTTGTTCAGCCGGTGGTGAGATTCGACGAGAATAAAGATGCTCCATTAGAAAAAGAACATTCCCTTGCCGAAGGGGTGGTGTTTTCTTCGCGTTACTCAAAATACGCGCGGAGGAAATTAAATGAGCGTAGTTTATTCCCTCCTGACTCAAAATACGTGACATGAAAAATTAATGTCATGCGCGAAAAATTTCCGTGTAAAGTCGAACGGGTTTTGACATCAAGGGAAGTCCAAATCGTGACTCATGTAAAGTGAATTGCTTTTAGCATGCCAGTTGGTTATATTTTAGATTGATTTACATTCAATTCAAGAGCCTATTCAATACTATTTATTCAACTCTTTTTTTTATCCTGACCGATATTCCTATTCAGAATAAAACATTTTTTTTTCAACTGTTACAGTTGACTTCGATTAATCACATCATCAGGAAAAAATTAATAGGAAAATATTTAGAATCTATCTGATGTAGAGGTCCGCACTGGCTCCTTGTTTTGAGGTACATTTGGTACCTAACCTTTTTCCCTTTGTGTTTCACGTTACGAGAGGTTGCGTATTTTTAGCGACCTTCGTTTTTTGTAACTATTGAAGAGGCGCCATAGAAAAGATATTCGCCAACAATGACCCACAGGGCAGATGACCCCCAGGTCAGTCCTTGTAAGAACCAAAACTTTTTTCTGGAAAAACCTTTCCTATTTTTTAGAGTACGGGCTGCAAATGGATCATTCCCGCAAGGAAGAAACAGCGGATTTTTTCCTCTTTTTTTTTGCAGAAACGTGAGAAGGTTATTTCTTTCGGATGTCGAAACCATTGGGACTGTAGAGTGAAGTTGCCACCTGCGGGCGTTCCTCTCAACTTCCCGGAAGACGTGGAAAGGGATGTTCCACTCGATTTAGAGATTTACGATGTTTTGAAACCAAAACAAACTACGGCAACCATGACAAAACAAACAATGCGCTGACATAAGTTTCTTCAGCTAAGAAAAGGCAGTACGAAATTGTTTAATATAATCCTCTGCGAGGATGCAGGGCTCTACTTTATGTACACTTGGAGAAATGCAAGAGATATGGGGCCTGATTCACAGTTAAGTCTCCCCTTCAACCCAGGACTGCAACTAGATTCGACAGCAAGAAGAAAAGTGCGTTTTTTCATTTTAATTTTTTTTTTTTTTTTTTGTGGCTTTGTCGCTCTTCGTTGTTGGGGTTGAGGGGGAGAAAACCACGGCGACCTGTTCTCCTGTTTTTTTATTGTTGGCCTACCAAGCACTTTCGCCCATTCGGGCATCCTCAGGGCTTTGTAGCACCATTACAAGGTATCCACGGCCACGGGATTTTAATTTTTCATCTATAGAGGGGCAGGAACGTTTGACAATCTGTTCTCTAATCTGCGTCTGTCGTTTAAGCCAAAGGAACCATCAGGAATTAGAAAAACAATTACGAATCAACGGCCTCATGATTATTTATACTGTAACTGTTATTACACCTTCTCTGCGCCTATTTTATAAAATCCATGGATGGATTTCAAGAATCTTTATATTGCGTAGTTTGTCGGCAAATTAAATTTGGAGACGGAATTTCACTTTATATATGGAGAAACCAGGAATTGGAGCTTGGGTCTTCGACCCCGGAAAATGTTTGCCCGCAAATCTACAGGCCACATGGGACCTCGTTGACACTAACAGGAACAAGAAGAGCAACGAACAAGAGAGTATTGAACAGAGCTAGTCAGAAGTTTGCAAACAGACAATTTCGCGGGTCGAAGACCGTACAAATCGGTTTGAAAATGACTCGTAAACTAGAAAGGGCGCCTTTTTCGAGAAAAGCAGGTACAATAGTTCTTGTTTTTCCAGTTTCAATGCCCAAGAAATACATCAAAAACACTTCCGTCGTGTTGTTGTGAGAGTACATTTCGAAAAGTTGAACGAACTTGTCTCGATGAACCTTGCGAATAAACCACAGGTCTTTTCGGCAGATTTATGATAGACCCTGTGGTCTGAAAGAGGGCTTTTCATTTTAGTCAATACTGTCGTAGAAACCCAACGTTCATACGAGTTTCTCTTCCTTGTTCACTCTTAGCCTGTCTTCTTCAAGCCATTCTTCTTAGATTGTGGTCCAACTTTCTCGGCGTCGCCGTTGACGTTTCGGCATTTCCGGACGTTTATCTGTACTAGGAAAATTATCGCAAGTTCACAGGAACTTGGTTGCTCAAAAAGTTTGCAATGTTTTAAATTTGATTTTAAATATTACTTAAGATAGTTCGATACTTATAAAACTTATTTACTGCTGTGATGTCTCTTCGATCATATAAAACTTAAATAAAAGCACGAAAGAAATTATATTACTCATCAATTCGATCACGTCTTTAATTAAATCTGTACACATTTTCTCTATGTTTTTAGTAGTAAACTGAAGTATTGTGATCGTCGAAAAGATTCTGAAACACATTCTGAAAAAGTGTCTGGGTGTCCATCTGTCTGAGGCCAAAAATTTTTTAAACTCTCGAAAATGCCTTACACACGTACATAGCAAAAGGTTTGGCGAAAAAAGGTAAACAGCGCCACAAAAATAATTTTCCTTAAATCGAGTTTCGAGCCGTCCTAAATTTGCAAGCTCCGGTGAAAAATTAAACTTTGGTTTTCGGGTAATTTTGAAAGGTATTCTTGTAGTAAATTTAACGCTGAATCCAAATTCAACGCCCAAACAACGGAAATTTGACGAAAACAATCAGTTTTAGTCCATTTTCAGGTTATCAGTGTTTAACGTTTTTCAACTTCGTCAAATACTTACAGGACGGTTCAATTACAATTAATTACACATTCCTACAGGAAATTAGACGTAGAACTCGAATTTGAAGTGAAAAAGATCTGCGATGGCTTCATTTAACCATATCTTATGTATAGGTTTGTACTTCCATGTTTACGTAGTAAATGAAAGTATTGTGATCGTCCGAAAAGTCGAATTAGCAACTAAAAGGAGGTTGGATGTGTTTTCGTCTGTATGGGAAGGCGGAATTTATCGTTTTTATAGTAGTAACTATAATTAGGTAGGTAAGTGGTGGGTATTGCATGTACTTCGTATCATAAAATATTGGGTTTTTCTACTTGCGCAAAGTTTAAGCCGAGGTAGACGTTTCAACTTTCAAGTTTTCGAAGATTTGTAACTTGCACCCGTGATAACTTTACAAAAAGTGGTCAAATTCAGATGTTTGAATACACCAAAAGATAGGTAATTTAACTGTCCACATTTTCCCCATGTAATGTACCTATCCATTTCTCAACCGTTTCTGAGATATTCAACAATGTTTATGGAAGAGACACGAAAATATCCTATTTCTCAACTTCGAACATTCTTTTCATCAAATTAGTGCGAAAGAAACAAAGAATGAACGATATATTATTGATATACACATCATCAACTATCATTATGCTGAATTTGAGCGAAATCGAAACCAAAAAATTTTTCACGAAAAATTCAAGGGGAACCCCTGCGATTTATTTCAACCGAACAGTTAACGATTTTTTACTCCTCTCTCAATAGAGATAAAAATCTGAAATTTTCAGGAATGTTGTATCTTACCAAGATGTATTTTTGTGATTTTTTTTTTTTTTCGGAAAAATCTGCAAGTGGTCCAAAAAAATCAGTTTTTGAAAGCTCGAAAATTGACCCTTAACCGTGATTTTCGTGGTCAAAATGTCAGTGAATCAATTGTTTTATTATGCAGGAGTCTTCATTTGAACGGGTTACACACGTACATAGCAAAAAATTTGGTAAAAAAAATTGAAACAGCGCCACAGAAATTATTTTCCTTATATCGAGATTCTAACCGGCTGAGAATTTAGCATTGGCAGGGAGGGAAAAATAAACTTTTGTTTTCGGGTAATTTTGAAAGGTATTCTTATAGGAAATTCAACGCTGAATCCAAATTCAATGCCAAAACAACGGAAATTTGACGAAAACGACCAGTTTTAGTCCATTTTTAGGTTATCAGTGTTTGACGTTTTTCAACTTCGTCAAATACTTACGGGACGGTTCAATTACAATTAATTACACATTCCTACATGAAATTAGACGTAGAATTCGAATTTAAAGTGGAAAAGATCAAATCCTAACAATTGATACATATTTTCCATTTTTTGGTTTTTCATAATTTTTTATGTTTTTAGGTTTGATTGATCATAGTCATCATTGATGCTAAGGGACAATAAACCAGAGTACACTCATTTTAGCATTCTTATCAAGTGGTTAATCGTTTCAGCGGTTTTTTTCCATCTTGCTGTAAAGATGATTCTTTACTGTATTGTTAGGATCACACTCTGTACTTTAGTGTTGTTTACCTAATTCGTGCATTCGTCGGTTTTTGGATTCCCTGGCAAATTTTGAATTGTACTAACGGTGCAGCTGTTGAATGAACTTCTTGAAGTTAAAATTGGTCGTCTGCCGACTCAAACATAGTTGTACTTTGCGATTTATGTACAGCGCTAATTTAATAAGCTTCGATGCATTCGCCCTGGTTAATATTCAACAGCTAATAACTTGAACTTCATCCTGACATTCTTCACTCGATAATTCGTAAGCCAGGTTATCATCTCAATGCACAGCAGGGAATATTCCCTCCTTTGGAGCATTTCTCGCTCGGACTGAGCCAACTTGAAAGAAGAAAAAGTGGAGCACTGGTTCATTGGGGGCAAGGCGGACAGCGGTTGTTGAACTTCCGCGAACTTGATCGGTTCGAGTTCTGTAAATCGCAGAATGCTAATTTCTAGTCAGAGATGATCGTCGTGTCTCAACGTTAACTGCACTTATTGGCAATCAGTTTCTAATAGGGGCAGATATCCCATTGACAAATGACAGTAGTCCATTGCTGCACACACCTCCGAAAACTGGAGACGACGAAAACTGTAATCGTTCAATATTATTCATCATTTTTCGCCACTTTTCCCACAAATCCACATCTAAATCAACCTATTTACAATTTGAGGGACCACTCTGAAAATTTCTGTAATAGGTTTATAATATGAAATGAATAGTTCGCTAATTAATATCGGGATGATTAACGTTAATTTTAAAGTTTATAAATAATTGATTAAATGCATCAAGACGCATCGTTTGTGGCGTTTAATGTCCTAATTCTGTACAGTTGCACGTGGAGGGTACATATTTAGAAATAGGGGTGATTCTATCATTTTCCTTTCTTTTTTTTATCTCGTAAGACCAGAAATGGAGCATTTTGTGTCCAGCCTTTTCGTCTTGGCTATGCAGGAAGGCTCGATCGTTCGCCAGGAACACGGCCACACGGTCAACGAACTCCTCTTAACTCTCGTACAGAAAAGTGGATCATCCTTGAACACCTTTAGCCTTCTTATTGGTGACTTGGTTGGACCAGCTTATCGGAAAAGCTGGCTAGTCTGGATCAGATAGGCTCAGAAAAACAAACACTGAACGTGAGCATGTTTTGAGGAGAACTTGCCCTTGTGAAAATATAGCTATACTGATGCGCCAGTGTAATTTCCACTATAACTGGCCTGAAACATAATAATTTTCAATATCGAGAGACACGCCGGCATCCACTGATGCCAAAGACCTCCTAGCACAATTATAAAATGCGACATTTTCCACAATTACCGAACCGGACCCGTTACGTCCTGTCTTACTTCTAGGAAGTGAAACGAAAGTACCAACGTCTACGAATGGAGGGAATGATGAGATCGGATGAGGAGAGGGTAGAAAAAGTATGCCACACTTCTCTCGCGCTAGCTGGAGCTGGATTGAATCGATGCCTTGGGGGCGATCGTCTCCGCGGTTCTTCTTGCGAAGGGCTCCTTCGAGTTCGACGACCCGCCAGCATAGCTCAAGGCATCAACTCTCGTCGACACACTTCCACAGTCGGATGAGCGCTGACACTCGACTACAAATCGTGACGATGCTCCACCAATTAATTAATAAGCATGCGTATCTTTCGTTTTCAACTCAGAATGGGTCCAAACGTTGACGTTGCCTTAGAAAATCTGAACTACTCGGCAGTCGAAACTGGAAACCACAAATGAGCAGCAATTATCAATAAATATCTTTATTGATCAATCGATTCTTTGGCAATAAATTTTTTCCGGGGGTTTTCTCCCCATCACAACCCCCGGACATCAAGAAATGCGACGACAAGCAAAAGAATAAATTTATTATTATAATTTAATTGTCAAGCATTACAACCTTTGACGCCTCGCAAATTTCTTCTTAAACTTGTTGCTTCTTTCAACTTGAACTTGGGCTGAGGGGAAGAGCAACCAGTGAAGTGATGGTCGGATTATCCGAATGTAAATTATCTTCGTGCCCAACTTTTTCGCATAATGACGCATTCTGGTTTATCATTACACTAAGGGCTAGGCGCCCCTGGCAGCTGCACTGCCCGACCTCCTGTTGGGGCCTCCGCCCCACAAGCTCCGTAGGGCGGCCCGATGAGAGCTTTGCCCCTCCTGCCGTTCCATCATTGTTGGCGGGGCCCTTTTCACTAATATATAGTTTTTACCCTCAGTATGGAGAGCCGAAATGTATAGTTTGTATACTAGGAACTATAATTCGGCAGGTAGGTGTGAGGAAGGTTATTAAATGTTTCTGTGTCATAAAGTATTGGTGTTTCAACTAGCGCAAAGTTTTAGCCGAGATCGGCAACTTAGAAGTTTCACAAGATTTGTTGCTTGCACCAGTGATAGCATCAACGAAAAGTCGTCAATCCAGATATTTAAATATACCAAAAGATAGGTAATTTAACTGTCCACATTTTCCCCATGTAATGTACCTATCCATTTCTCAACCGTTTCTGAGATATTCAACAATGTTTATGGAAGAGACACGAAAATATCCTATTTCTCAACTTCGAACATTCTTTTCATCAAATTAGTGCGAAAGAAACAAAGAATGAACCATATATTATTGATATACACATCATCAACTATCATTATGCTGAATTTGAGCGAAATCGAAACCAAAAAATGTTTCACGAAAAATTCAAGGGGAACCCCTGCGATTTATTTCAACCGAACAGTTAACGATTTTTTACTCCTCTCTCAATAGAGATAAAAATCTGAAATTTTCAGGAATGTTGTATCTTACCAAGATGTATTTTTGTGATTTTTTTTTTATTTTCGGAAAAATCTGCAAGTGGTCCAAAAAAATCAGTTTTTGAAAGCTCGAAAATTGACCCTTAACCGTGATTTTCGGGGTCAAAATGTCAGTGAATCAATTGTTTTATTATGCAGGAGTCTTCATTTGAACGGCTTACACACGTACATAGCAAAAAATTTGGTAAAAAAAATTAAAACAGCGCCACAGAAATTATTTTCCTTATATCGAGATTCTAACCGGCCGAGAATTTAGCATTGGCAGGGAGGGAAAAATAAACTTTTGTTTTCGGGTAATTTTGAAAGGTATTCTTATAGGAAATTCAACGCTGAATCCAAATTCAACGCCAAAAAAACGGAAATTTGACGAAAACGACCAGTTTTAGTCCATTTTTAGGTTATTAGTGTTTGACGTTTTTCAACTTCGTCAAATTCTAACGGGACGGTTCAATTACAATTAATTAAACATTCCTACAGGAAATTAGACGTAGAATTCGAATTTGAAGTGAAAAAGATCAAATTCAAACAAGTGATACATTTTTTTCACATGGATTGAATTCGGAACAGTTCCATTCTGTTAAGAGATTGATCAAAGGAAACCCGTTCCAGTAACAAAGGTTTCTCGCTGCAACCGTATGACTGCAATTTCATAATTCTATTATAATGAATTTTGATCTAGCACCCGTTGTGTTTATTACGATGGACAATTTAGCTAGTTATTTAATAATGAACCACTATACTCGACAAACAATATAATTATCTTCTAACCCCCCTCAAAAATTGATATGTACTACGTTTCAAAGCATGCAGAATCCGAGTACCCCATAAAACCAATTCTGTCCATCCGTTGGAAGCTGTCATCTGGAAGTTCCCAAACGGTCACTTTTCTGAGGCTGGAATTTCTGGTTGTATTTTCCACCAAAAACCTTGTCGTGAAAACGGCTTTAGGTAAATCACCACCTCAATTTTTTTTTTTTTTTTTTTTTTTTTTTTAAACATAAGTGTGTTCTTCGTTTTTGGGTTGTCGCTTCATATCTTCTTGATTTTGAAGTTTGCGGGGGAGAAAAACTGGGCGACTCGTTCTCAATTTTCTTTATTGCCCGCCGAGCACTTTCGCCCCTTCGGGCATCATCAGGGCTTTGTAGCACCATTGGTAGCTACGGCCGTAGCTACCAATGGTGCTACAAAGCCCTGATGATGCCCGAAGGGGCGAAAGTGCTCGGCGGGCAATAAAGAAAATTGAGAACGAGTCGCCCAGTTTTTCTCCCCCGCAAGGCCGTAGCTACCAATGGTGCTACAAAGCCCTGATGATGCCCGAAGGGGCGAAAGTGCTCGGCGGGCAATAAAGAAAATTGAGAACGAGTCGCCCAGTTTTTCTCCCCCGCAAACTTCAAAATCAATAAGTGTGTTCTCTTTATGTCTTACTTGTAAGTTTTGTAAGTAATTTGGTAACGAAAGGTGCTACATTATTGTATTCCGTCGAAGTCAGTCACTCCTTCGCGCCTCGTGAGGGAAATATAGGCCCATGTGATACGTTCCTTCTAAGTCCTCGACAAGTTAAAAAAAAAGAAGAAAACTATGGTGGTTCAGTAGCTTTATTTGTCCCCATTCAACTACAAATTGGTTCCTTCATTTGATCGAGAACGCCAAAGCTGGGTGGCCTGGTCTTTTCTTTTTCTCCCATCTGAGGAAAAGAATACAAATTGCGAGGATATGATTGACTTCGTGATTGGTATACATAACTCATCATGTATGACGTTTAATTAGCAGTTATACAGATTTTAAACAGTTGTTTACCCGAAGTGCATCATTCTTGTCGTGATGGAATGTAAATTCAGCTCGAGAACACGAGCCGTCAAGAATATGAAGGAAAAGATCATTGCGAGGACGAGCGTGGTAGAGCCTGAGGGCGTTGGTTGGCGATCACGTCTGCGCAGCACGGATAATGTCAATAACACCATCAAGCGGTCATTTTCCTCCAGCCTGGAGTTCGGCACACGGGTTCGGTACACTCAGTCTTCGCCAGTACATCGGAGTCTCAGCTGCGAATATTTTCGATTAAAGAAACGATTTTACTAGCTTAAATGCCTGATAAATACAACGTCATCGTGTCATAAAATTGTCATCGGGTGTAAGAAGAAATCGTCATTTATGAGAAAGAACGGAATTCCCGTTGATCGGTTCTTTTAAAAAAATAGAAATGAACATTATTTGAACATCATATTAATACGCACATTATTTGTCACAAACAGCGCTTCAAAGCGTTGTTAGGTAAAGAGTGAATGTGTTTAAAACTGAATGTGACTACAATTTTTACATCAATATTTACATAGTAAAATTTCGAATAAAAAGTCGAATTCGGAACGGCGGTGCATTTGGAAGACATTTTAATAGTACTATACTATAGTATTCTATACTTGGAATCACTTTCAGAACAAGTTTCAGTCTGTCATTCATCTTGTTGATGGACTTCTAAATTCAAGCCACGTGAGGGACAGGTAAAGCGAAAGGGAAGTTCAATAGAACGCCGGTTATTGGTGTTTTCCGGGGTCCATCTCCTGATAGTTGATTGATTTTGTCAAAGGAACGAACAGCTCACAGTACAAAAATTGTTTTCAGCTCATCAAAATCAGAACACAAAACTTCATTCCTGGCCCTTCACGCTGGTTGGGGAAAGAACCATGACAATAAAATCCTTAGGTTTTCTTAGTTCCACGCAATTGTTTCTAAGGAATACTGCCAGATTAATGAGAGGAACGCGAGTAATTCCAATTAGCTACGAACAGATAGACAGACAGAGTTCTTTTCCATTCGCGTATGAGGAAAGGATGTTTCCCGATCGGAACAAAACTCTGACGCATTTCGGAAAACAAAACCGTAGTTTTCATGATCAAGGGTTCTTTCTCCATCTCTTATTAAATACGTATTAATTATATCTAGACACAGACAAGTTGGTTAAATATGATGTATCAAGCGGACTTGGTAATATATTGTAAGTTCCTATTGAAAGAAGCGACCTAAAATCCTATATGAAGACAAGAAGAAGAATATGGCTCTCATTAGAAAAGTCATCATCCTTATACTTTTATTACGTTCCAGTTTCGAAGAGTGCACAAGCCGTGAATTTTACGAATGATTTTCGCCGTCCAGGCCAAATTATGGAACAAATGAGTGTTTCATCGAATCTTTACGACTAAATTTCTAAAAAGCATTCTCAAAGACCTTTGTGAAGTGCTACTGACCTAATTGCGCAGACCTCAAAAAGAGTCCCTAAGGCATGAGAAAAGTTCGACTCGTGGAGCACACATCGTTCTATAGATTTACAACAGTTCAACTCAGTTCCTCATTCTTTTGTCTATCTACGTCGAGTTGAGATTTATGCTCTGGTCAGCCCTCAGGGCTCAGGTTGTTGTTACCCTTACAGCAGACTTCCTATAGCCTACATTGCCATCCTTTTTAGACTGTTTCCCGCGCAGCACCTGTAGCACAGTCAATGTGTTCTTTTTCAGTTTTTCCGTTTACAGTTTTGTGATTTATACCGCGATTAGGCTTTCTCATCATTCGGAACGACGTCAACTCACAGCCGACTGATATGCCCACTCATGTAATAGTAAAGAAATTATTTATCCATTTCTGTTGAACGGGCTTCAACTTGCGTAATATAAAGATTATACAAATCACCAATGTTACAATGTTGCCATACAATAGTACGCCCTACTTTTGGGGATTTCAGCGTAGGTACAACCAGCTAGAAAAAAACTATTGACAAGTAAGCATGTCGACTGCCAATAAGTACTCCTGACTACGTCACCTTCCGATCGCTTCGATTGGAGATAATATTTTTGCACACAATTCCGCTGTATCTGGGATATTTAAAGAACTCTCAGCCATCAATGCAAGTCGGCTTCCGAAATAGGTATATAGCGCAAGGAAAAGCAGCTTGGCGGTTCGGACGATGTTGTGAGGGACGGCGAGCGACTCCTAGAAAAAAACGAGACATGTGGAGTGGAATAAGGTATCGGAAGCGGCAAAAAGCTCGCTAATCATACGGACCGTTAATTGTTGTTTCTTTTAGGGACGTACTGTTCAACAGAGTAACCAAAACTCCCCACGGCCACCGTGGAAAAACACCGGTGAAAGCAAAAACCCTCTATTGACCATTCCATATGACGATTCAACTCGACGACAAGTAGACTTTTAACCTAGTGATATTGCCAACACGATGAATGGCAAAAGGAGATAAGAAAATCGTGATCGTGAATTGGAGGGGATTCAGGGAGCATGAAATGGAGATAATAAAAAAAGTACGATATATTCGGCGAGAGTCCCAAAGCTACTCACCATGTTTAATTTTGATCTGGAGGCAGGGAATACGTAAAGTTAATATCTTCTTAAGAAATAGTCTTCCCCGCACTCATTGTCCCTCAAATAATTCTCAGCTAACTTTTTTCACGAGTTTGTTTTTTTCTTCGAAGCTGCACTATCATACTCAAACTGTAGATTTTGCCCAGCAGTCCACGTACCTTGATCAAATACGACTGGGTGGTCCTCGTACGTGTTTTTCAGTTTTACCCTAGGATTAGGTAAAAGCTTCGTTTCAAAAGGACAGTTTTGTTTGTACAGCTTTATTGACTTTCAACGCAAGATGCGAGGGGCATTTTGCGAGTTTTACGCAGATGTTTCGGACCGTATACTACCTGCTAAGCTGCCTTATGTTTTAATGTTATTTGAACAACAGGTTCATCGCCCGGACGGAGGAAACTGAGCGTTTTTCATACAGCTTTGGTTTTGCTGAAAAATAAGCTCGGCGAAGCAGTTGAATAAATTTAAAAATATAAGCACTGGATTGTGATATATTGTGTTAGAGTCCCCAAACTACTCATCATATTTAATTGTGATCTCCCGGTAGTTTTCATATTATATACATGGGTGAACAATAAAATGAAGAGATGCAGTTCCATTGATATAGTTTTCAAATCGCACGAAAATTCGAACATAATTACATATCTAAAGATTTACAAAAAAAAACTATTTAAAATTCGGAGAGCGGGTAGAGATAGTTTTTCTCCCACATTTTGGAATGGATTCTTTGACTGATAGAGGGTATATATATTCATCTCAGCAGTACTGGTAAACTCTAGCACATGCTTGACTCATAAAATGATCGCCGTTCATTGAACTGATCGAATCAAAGTGTGGAAACCCAATTTGAATAAATCTGTTTTGAACGAGCTGCGGATTTACGAAAGAACGACGCACAACTTGCACATGGGAAGAAATGTGAATTAAAAATGGCGTTGCCAGAGTTCGTAGCTAAAGAAGGAGAGGAAGCAGAGAGAGTGGAGAAAGATGGCCATAAAGTAGAACGTGTCAACGACCCTCTCTCACCTCAGCTCAAGCTTGACTTCCCAGTCTTAGCTATACTAGCGAACTTTACTTTCGTAACGAACGCTAGCCGACAAGGAACAACATTGGCGGGGTGATCGACCAGCAGGAGCAGACCTGGGCTCATTTGAAGGCATATCCATATGATGTATGAAAACTATATCATACAGACACTTGGTGTAAAATGGACGCAGTCTTCGGGGTTATATTCGTTCCATTCCTTATGTTTTTTATTACTTAAACACTCTAAAGGGTTTCATCAGAGTGTCTAAGTCTCTATACAATAAATAAACAATCAGCGAAGACGTCGCATTTTGAATCTCACTGGCGTCCTCAAGGAGAATAAAATAAACGGTTAGCTGCTACTGTGACTTTCTAAAGTGTAAATAACGTTTAAAAAATTAATTGATTGTTGAGAGAAAGAAGGATGAGCAGGAATGTTGTTCTCCAATATTCTTCGTACAGAAAAGAAGAAAAATTCAATTGTTCCAGAAGGATAACAAACCTTTTTTAGCAAATGTCAAAATTGACGAATTTTTCCAGAACATAGTACCGGTCGGAACTGTTGGTCATCGCTGACAATTGGTTGTTGTCAAATTTGGCAATAAAATGAGATCGAGGAAGTATCGATACAAAAACTGCGATTCAATCATCGTCATTCATCATCATCATTATTGAAATCTATTGCATAACTCATATATCCAAGTATGGAATATGATAAACCTGAAGGAATTCGAAATATTTGAACCCGCCCAATGAAACTCTCTTAACTCCACCGTCATCGTTCAGTTCAGTAACCTCGTGACTGATCTCACGGCCATCTCCATTCGCCTTGGCTCATCTTCCCTACCCGAAATTCAAATTAGCCTCAGCCGGTTCGCGCCGTTCAAAAATCTATTGAAATCCCCACCCATTCTCTGTCCACTTGTGGTATTTATTGACTAAGAGGCCAATCCGATGATCGTCTGAAATTTTATATATTTCCAAGTCCACAAAATCGATGAGAATCACGTAACTGACTCCCATCGTCATTGTACTCCTGCAATTTCCAGTTTGATTTTGGGGAGTCATGCGCATGTACAAATTGGTCGATGAAGATTTTGCTCTCTGCTTCCCCGTACTAATACCTACCCAATTCTACAACCACAATACATTAGTATTGTAGCATTAAACTAATTTACGAGCTTATATCGATTGGGATTATAGATGATGAGGAAAATTCGAGGTAGGAAATTATTACATTATCTCTTGGCGAAATTTTCATAGGAACCCATTGGTCCAACAGAAGATGCCTGAACGCTAATTATAATGCGCACCATAACTGCGACCTGCGTTTCCAATCTGATTTATGATCGGAATTCTTGTTCTTGAAGAATGATTCCACTTATCCGTAAACCTATTACGATCAAAGAAATCTAATTTAATGGAGTTTTTACCGTCAGCAGTGTTGCACGGTCTTAATCTGAGATTAGGGGAACCCTCGACTCAAAAAAGGGACTGGTTGTTTTTGAATTATAAAAAGAGGGAAAATATACAAGTCCTCACTTTACATTAAGTCCCCCTATTTTCCCTTAACGTACGGTAGGTTTAAAAATTAGAATGAAAATCAAAATCACAATCAAACTTGGAAAAAAACAAAAACAAAAAAAAAACATTACTTTTGCAGATTCAATTATACCTATTTGGCAAAACACTCTCGAGAGAAGTCGAAGTAGTCAGATAGCATATATGAAAATTATTGCTGGTCTTGTCAGAAGTGACTTTCTTTTTTCTATAATTAGGGAATTCACGGAAAAGGGGAAAGAGATACTAGTTTCGTTATGGAGGAGTTTTCGCCCAAAAAGGGGAGGCCTGGCAACACTGACCGTCAGCTATAGAGTTTTCGAACGAAAATTGCATGATGATGCTGTTGCTGCGTGGTAATAGCAAGAGGTGGATGTGGAGTTCAAGTTCGTTCGCCTGTTTGAAGGCATTGAACTGAGCGGCCAGGTGATCGACACCAGCCCAAGCGAAGCGCTCTTCTCACAGCTTTGCTGTCAATTCGTAAACCTTCACTTTTATTAAAGATTATTTTTTTTGCTTCAGATTGCGAATCGTGTTAAAACGTATCGAATGTTCGAAATGACCTGTACCTTTGCCTCAAACTACAGTTTGCGAACGTTTGAACAGCAATTATTTATATCGGTAGTCCTTGGGGAGACAATTTCTGAACTTTTTAGAAGTCTGAGTTGAGAAAACCCAGCCCCCTCTCACCTTAATGGAGTTATATCTGGCCCTAATTGTGTTATTGTTTTTTCTTCTTTTTTTCCAGTCATTTGAATGCCGAAAAGTAGACTTACTATACTTCAATAATGAACGTAACTAATAAGTCCGAAAGTTGGCGAATTTCAGGGTATACAGCCACTTTTATGGCGGTCCAAGTATAATTTTAAAGCTATTACACACTAACTACTTTCACATTTGCATTTTTCAAAATCATTTTCAAGACCTTGATTCTATTACAGTTGCTGCTCATTTTTATTTTTCGAGGTTTTTCAAATTTGGAGGGAAAATTCCTCTCGATATTGGGTTTAAATGAATGAACCATTTACTAAATGGAGTTTAACCATCATCAAGGGCAGGTATTCGTTTGAAAACACTCATGATATTGGATAGGTACTTCCGTACGTTCAGAAAATCGTGTTAAATCATATTGGAGAACTAATCATCACGATGCCCTCTCAACCCTCCCATTAAATTTCAAATTATCCTCAGAAAATCTTATTGATAGTGCAACTAGCATAAAGAAGGTAGCTTACAGTTCATATAAAGGTATACCTACACGTTTTTGAAAACTGCTATTTATTCGTATATTCATCCATACTCAACTATACTTACTTCGCGTTCATCTACACTTTCTCCCATGTGAAATTAGATACTTACCTATATACAATTTAAAAAATTTCTCCATGATTTTCGATAAACTAGTAGCACTGAAAAATGACTCTGTCTTAAATAGTTTCAACAAGAGTACTGTCAAGAATGATCAATTGAGCATATGGGCACAGTAGTAACGACTCTTCATGGACAAATTACAAATCATTAAGACCGTGACAACCTTCAAAGTACCCTCCCCGATTTGACCTAATTCTGTAATGTGCAAAATGCCCGTCAGCTACCAGAGATCGCTGTAACACTAGCCGTGAATCGACTACCAGTTATCTCCTTAAAGTTAACTATCGTTGATTGTTGAGTGTAGTGGTGTGATTTACGAGACCGCATCAGTAGGGGGCCTCCCAGGCTGGCACAGTGACCCTCTGAACGATTTCTCTTTGGGGTGGTTTTCGGGACAATTACCAGCTGAATAGGTTGACCAAAATGATCTGAAAAGGAAGGGATGTTTTCGGACCCTGTTAAGAGCTCAGAAAGGTATAAAGGGCAAGGAACATTTCCTTTTCCCCAACAAGTAACAAAAGATTCGAAAGTGGGCCATTGGAATTTCCTGGTCGTTGGAAAGCGTTCCTTTTCTTAAGGGAGTTTTTCGTCTCTAGGGACCCAAAAAAACAAAAAATTTCCGCTTTCTTGAAGTCCTCAGTCGTGAGGTTGAGAGAACATCGCAACAAATAATAGCTTTAAAATTCAGGATATTTGTTCGTATTAATGTTTTATTCTTAGGAGGAAAGAAATATACCATTTAGATCGGTAAAAATAATAATGGGATTTAGAAAACAATGAGTCACCCAAATTATGGCAGCATGAAGGAAGTGCACTTTCTCGACGGTTTCCATTTCGTTCGCTGGCGCTTCTTCGAAGGATGGCCTTGAATTAATCTCCATGATCCCATTCCACGTAGCTACGTGTCGCTCAAATCGCAAAATGAACGCCCGAAGAATTCCAACTAACTCGAGTGAAGCTAGAATAAATGGAATTGATTGACATTAATAAGACATCAGTCATAAGATTATTCAAAGATAGATATATTAAGAATTATTATGTTAGTGCACTGATGGGATTAACCCTTTATCATGGGATGACGTATAGGTATGAGAGAATAAAGAACTATTTGAGGATTCCCCTTGGAGTCCACATGGAAAATCTCTAAAAAAAAACCAAGTATGTGGGTGCAGTTATGTGGGTGGGTGCAGTTTTGAATGTAACATGTATAATTACAGTTACCAAAAAGATGATATAATATGTATGTCTTAAAGAATGAAAATTAGGCGTCACCTATGCGTCATAACAAATATAAGACCTTGAGCTACCGAATACGTACATCGATTTTTAGGGCATGAAAAAACCGAAGTATAATAAATTAAAACGCTTGTATCAAGGTTATATTAAGGTTAAGTTACACATAATTAAATCATGTACAAATTTTATCAAATTCAATTTAGTCATCACGGAGATAATATGTCAATTTATGACCACTATGTTATTTCTTGTCCACAGACAGTTCTGAATTTTATCTGCATGTAAAGCGATCCCAGTACTTACACTATTCACCGCCTGAAGATAGAAGTAATTCTATGTTCTAATATTTTTTTGTTAATAGAAGGTGGACTTATTTGTTCCAAATACTATTGAATACTATTTACAATACATTACATGTCTGTATCACACGACCGGTAATAATATAATCAATTTAGAAATTGTAGATGCTATGTTGAGATTTTCCAAAAGAAATCTGAAGAAACCGGTTCAAGGGTAAATCTGTATACCGTTCAACAGGTGCCCTTGTTACTTCTGTAAGCTGTGAAGCCAAAGTCAACAGGTGGCCACTACCAAGGGTTAGGTCTAGGTTTAGAGCAGGTGTAGCTTTTGAAGCACGCCCACTACTATAATAAGATAAATCGAGTTCTCGCTTGGAAGTGCGTACAATGGGGAAGTTTTGGAAGCCGAGATTGTACTCCATGATTAGGGTTGTTAGTGCAAACAGCAAATTGGTACCAATGGCGAATTAGACGGAAAAAGGAAAAGTAAAACCTATTACTAGATATGGCATTACTATATCTAGGTGTGCTTTTCTAAATGATATTTTATACAATCATAACCGTGATTTGACATGTTCCCACTTTGTTTCCAAAATATTTCTTTTTATTTTTATTATTATTGTGGACGAAATTTTATTTATATTGTTGATGTTGTAAATGGTATATCCGTCAAATAAAGTTATTATTATTATATATATTTTAGGATCTGACGTGTGATTTTATTAGCAGTATTCACGTCGCAGGTCATCACTGACCCCCTTGTCATAAAGTTCGCTTGTTCCCCCAACTTATCCAACGGAAAAAGGATTATAGTGATGTTTTACAATAACTATTCAACAACGAACCATTGGAAATGTGTTGTGTTTTGTAATTCCAAAAAACGCTGCAAATGATTGTACAGTGGTTTATTATTATTTCGCTTCAATATTGATTTAGGAAGACTATCCATTTGTGATAGTAACTATTCCGAACATTTGTGAATGTTCTCACCAAAAAACAGATGGTAACTATAGAGGAAAAATCCGTAGCAACTATTGTAATTTTAATCATTTTTTTATTTTTCTTAATTTCCTAATTAAAAACTAAATTTTTTGCCAAACGGTACAGCAGGAGAGAGTTTTTGACGACCATTCCAATGAGTATAGAACGATTTTTATAGCTCCAAGAGCTCTCGAGTTATACCCTCATGTCAAATTTCTAAAAATCTCCCAAATTCGGCACAAAAGCTGCGATAACTCGAGAACCAATAAAGCTATCGACCCGGCGATGGTCTCATTCGATTCAGCGTCCAAAAATCTATATAATTTGATACCACGTACACATTTTTCTGAAAAACCTTGGAAAATCTGAATTTTCTCCCTCTCAAAACCCCTCAAAAATACCCTTAAAATTGAGCTAGCAAGTTGGTTCAAGAATTGGGCCGTCATAGGACCGAGATTGATTTTAGGTGAAAATTTCAAATTTTTAGCTCTTACAGTTTGGCCGGAAAACTGCTAACGGCGGACGGCGGACGGCGGACGGCGTACGGCGTACGGCGGACGGACAGAATTTTTTTTTATTGGATATTCGGATTCTACATGCCTTGAAACGTTAAACATCCAATTTTGAGGGGGGGTTAGAAATTTTTTTTTTCTTGGGCGATTACAATGGTTTATTATTGAATAATAAACCAAAAAGAAAAAAAACATAGTGAACCATAGTAACCCATAGCAACCGTAATAGCCCAAGAACAAAGGTAATGCATAGCAATCACAGTCGCTTGCCGACAGATAATCTAGAAAACAGATTGATTGCCTAGCAGCAAGGCTTGTTGTAACATCATAATATCATCCATAATAGGTCTGCCATGGGTAAAGAACTGAGCCATCCTCCGTTAAAAATGATGATAATTTTCCAGATAAGATGAATTGTGATGAATTGCATTCAGATAAGACAACTCAGTGTACGCCTAGTAGGTACTTGTTTTAGCACCCTTATTACATCTATTTCTGGATAGCCGTTTCCGTGTATTCCGTGTTGATCCCTCATCGTAAATAAGGGTGTTTCGAACCAAGATCAACTTTGACGGTGGCGTTAAATGACAACAGCTCAGAAAAAAAGTTTCTCGAACCTCTGTTAGCGGTTGATCACGGGTCAGTTAGCCTTAACTGTAACCGACCGAGAACTCACGATTATCACTTAGACGAGGACGCTTTTTGTCTTATTGGTAAATATTTTATCATAACAAGTGGCGTCGATGCGTGTCAGGAGAAAAATTTATATCCATGGTCGCCTCTGGAAACGCAGAGGTATGATTGGACTTCTTTCAAGTGAAGCTCTCGGTATTGCATTATAATACTGCCGTGGAGACGGATTGAAGGATAGATACATTTATTTCATGATGCAAAACCTTCCAGAAGGCAATACCACGCCATCGTGAACAAAACTCCTGAGTTTTCCACAATTTTCTAAAAATTATTTTGTGTTAGGTAACTCAAAAAATGTCCACATTGTTGGGAAAAACTGTTTGAATTTTAACGTAAGTACGATAACAATACCGTTGCTAGCTAATTGAGGCGTGATCATGGTTAATGAAACGCTTCCGATATAACTGGTGTCAGCTAGCTTTAACAAAGAGGATGGCTAACAGCATGATCAGCGATGGATTGAGAAACCAGCCCTTAGACAGATTAACATCGACAGGTGGGAGCGAATGCGATGGAATTGGTGGGATGGTTAGTATGGAGGGAAATTCTTTCCAGCGTAGAAATCCTCTCGGTTCCAAAAAAATCAGGAGCAATCGACTTGCGGGATCTTCCTTTTAGTTAGAATCACAATACAGGCTTTAGTAAAGTCGAGGGCCAGTTGGTTTCGTTTCACAGTTACCTGGGGTAAGGTCGATCCCTGTTGTGTTGATCTTGGCAGGAATTCTGAACTGTTGAGCATCCTGCAGCCTGCAACTCCCACATGTTTGCCTATATGAACACCTGTGTCCTCATTCTCAACCTGAAAACCATATTTTTTCTCAGATTATCAGATGCATTGCTTAGAGCTGCGTATAGTAAGATTAAAAATTGTTTTTGACCATAACCATTAGATTGATGTCCAGGGGTTGTGAGGGGGGAGAAAAACCTAGCGATTCATTCTCCGAATTTTTATTTGCTGGCACGAGCCACAGGCTGTCTTATCGGTAAAAATAGGCTGTCTTATAGTTTAGCATAACAAGGTGGCGTCGATACGTTGTCAGGAGAAAAATTTAGGCTCACAGGCTGAGGACCGTATGGCTCCACGTCGAAATAAGTATTCCCGAACGGGCGAAAGTGCTAGGCCAGCAAATAAAGAATCGGAGAATGAGTCGGCCAGTTTTCCCCCCTCTCACAACCCTGAAAAATACGACGATGAGTTAAAGAAATACATTAGATTGATATTTAAGTGAGCATGGCCACCAACTGTAGTTTCTGTGTTAATTGGCTGACAAAGCGAAAATCGAGTTTCCAGTAGATTATTATAACCGAAGCCTCATGAGTATATTCTAAATTCAGCACGCGTCGATTTGGGCCATTGGTGTTCGTTGGAGTGGTTTCACCCACTCTCATTAATATTATTCAAGTGAAGTGCCGATGTAAGATTTATTGGTATACGATTAGAAACGTTCCCTCAATGGCTAGGTAATACATAATAATAAGATGTATAAATGAACACATTAAGCACATATTATTGTGTACCTACATTTGTATTACTACCCTCCCACTTCACATAGATTGGCTTTCTTAACTCGTCCCAACAAGTGGGTATTCTATGTTTTGGACGCAATTTAAAGTTACTCTGATATGTTTTCACAAAATCTGAGTTCATTATTTCCATAATGATGAACATTCATTTTGAAGGACTTGTACATAAGTGGTTAAATACACGACATAGATTACTCAAATCCTTAATGAGGTTTATTAGCATCAAACAATTTTTATTTTTATTTCGAAAGTACATACCACGCGGATAACCGAATGATGTAAATATAGAGGTTCTAGTGAGCTTGTTAAGTAATTCGGAAAAATTATGGTTTGTTGCCTACGTCAGCATTATTTCTCTAGTCCTGGAGATAGGGCCGCGATGCGGTTCTTTGGGTGGTGGATGGGATAGTGTTGTGAAACCGGGCTTGTGACGTCAGTAGTTTACTTCTTTTTTGCGCCTCTTTTCAAATGAGCTTCTCTTCTCTTGACGATTCCTCGGTCAATTTTTTTAAAATTTTTTGTTATTATTTGAATTTTTATTGGAAATGGTGGTTTTATTGGTAAGGAAAGTACAATAATTATTCGTTGTAGGGGTTGATGGGGAGAAAACCAAGGCGACTTGTTCTCCTGTTTTTTATTATCAGCCTTGGTTTTCTCCCCCTCAACCCCAACAACGAAGAATGATCGATGCGACAAAACTACAACGAAGTACAATAATTATTAACGATCTTATGTCAGCCGCCCGAAACATGGAAGTACTTTTCCATAATTATATTCACACCAATTTTCACACCGAGGACTCCCTGACGGCGTACGCCATAGCACTCTGTTCAAGGTCAGTTATAAACTCATTTTCGAGTAGAATTGAATGTTAGGTCTCTCTGTCGGTTTGACTCTGCTCTAGGATTAAGATGGGATGAGTTGGGATTGTTCAGAAGATGGTTCGGATGGTGTAGATCGGCTGGCTCGCCTAGGAAAAGGTCGTTCACCTTGTTCAAAGGGAACCACAGCCTCGGCCTCTAAGCTATGCTAGCCTTGTGCCTGCCAGGAGACTGGTGTATGTGTATTGTCGGTGTTCGTGAAGAGTACCGTTGCTTAGCGATAGTGGCGCTCCCAAGCGGGGACGCTCGCCTTCTCTTCCCGGTGGACCTTCGCCTACGAACGACAGCAAACCAGTCAGTCCGCCGGCTTCCGTCAAGTGAAGACAGTCCCCCACTCGGGAAATTGTGCGTTTTTGGCAGTTTCGAATATTTTCCACTAACCATAAATTAGGAAGTGAACACTTGTGCGCGTCGCAAGGATTATTTGTCGTCGTCGGTTCTTCATCAACGCAATTTGTGGGATTTTTATCGTTTTGACGAAATTCGAACTTTGACGGATACTGCGACTGTTGCAGGTGAGTGCCAAATTTCTTTAATGCAATGGTAAACACATTAAAAAAAAAAATATGACCAACTCATTAGGGTCTCTTAAACCGGCAGTTGTTTCTTTGCATATTTAAAAAAATGCATTTTCGGTTTTAAACGTCGTTGTAAAAATCTATTGAGGTCAATTTAATTCAATATTTACCAATATTTCCAAAATAATTTTTTACTAAATTTTAGAAGTAGTAAAATATTCCAATGCCTATAATAAGTATATTGGTGATTTAAATATTGAAAATATTAGTTCTATAATGTTTTAAACTTGTTCAGTTCAACTGATTATTGTGTTGACTGAAATTTGAGGCTCCCTTCAAACGAACTCTGTAACACATCACTGCTGATTAATAATTCATTTAATGAAAATAACAATAAATCCTTGCACAAAGTGGGAGAACAAGGTTATAACCAGCACTAATGTTCGCTATTCTAAATGACGTATAATCAAAATTGTTTCCCAATATTTTTCAATAACTATTAGTTAAATCATCAAAATATTGCCAAGCAAGGCCTCAACGTGGATTAATAAAATTGATAGAACTTGACAATTGACTTGAAACTGACGAATAATTTTCCGATTATTTTATTATTGACCAGTTGAGCACTTTCGCCTACTTAGGCATTATTATATTGAACCATTTGCTATCTACAGCCAGTTGATTTGTTTTCTATTCAAGATTTAAACCCGCAACCTGTGCGATAACCTGTGCAATTCAGAACCTTTTTATACTCATGGAAATTCTATCATCGTTGTAGAAAAATTGAGCACTCAATTGAGAATTTTTCGTACGGTTTTGTTGAGGAGGGTATTTGACAAATATTCGAGTAATGAGTAACGATTTTTATAGCTTCATAAATGCTCAGTTGAATCATCATATTTGCTTTTATCACTCCAATAAAATCCCATTTGTTCAACACTAAGATTTTTCATGTTTTTGAACTAATGGCATTAAAATGTCCACAACTCTACAGCCGTACAGAAAGAAAATTTTCGATTTTTGGGTGAGAAAAAATTGTTACTAAATCGTGAAGGCTGTTGACTTGATCTGTGGGTGTGAACATCTTGTTTATAAAATGTGTTTTCAGAGCAAATTTCGACTTTTAGAAATTTTCTTTACGAGACAAATTGCACCATGTTTTCCGAATATTGGCTCATATTCGAGTATCTATCGACAAAGCCTCAAGACGAGAGGTTTCAAAGTTGTTTCGCTTCGTTAAGCTTAGTGCGTAGGAAAAAAGCGAAGAGGATAAATCTCGAGCAGGAGCGGAGAAGCTCGAGCGAGCTCTGAGGTCACGCGAGGTTGTTGGACTCGAAGGCTAAAGGCCCCAACCAAGAGTACCAAGCGGAGAAGAACTCTTGCTCGCTGAATTCGTCCTTGGATTGGATGAGGCTGTGCTTTGCTTGCCTTGCTCTTGAAGCTCATGGGATGCGGAAGGATCCCCTTTGGGCCTTCCTTAGATAAACTTGACGTCCTGGACGACATTCCAAGCTCGAGCTCGATACATAAGTATTTTCGCTCTCCCGCAGCGTTCGAACCTGATACTCTCAGTCATTCGGTTTCAGTTCTAAAGATAACCCGCACATAATTTTCTTCCTTTCGTCGACTTCCTCTTTTCGAACAGAACAATTTTAAGTGGAAACTGCGTTGGTTATTAATTTCTGTCTTTCTCTCCACGTTTACGTAGTAAATGAAAGAGTTGGGACTGTCCTCTGAATTCTGATCGGAGTTGAACTTGGAAAAATATATCTTCGTATTGTATCCAACAAGCGAAAAGTCATGTCTTAAAACATACAAGTTATTCGCGGAAAGGTACATAAATTCGCTAAAAAAGAGCAATAAGTGATCGGGGTATGCATTTGTAAAACTCAAATCACCCTGTTGAAAAATTCGCATATATAGAGCCTCCCTGATATTTTCACCCTATTTCGATTTCTACAGGTCGCACACAATCAGTATTATCACGGTCTCAAGGTCTTGAAACGCTCGTTGAATCGTCTAGATGAAGCCTGAGTTTATAGTCATGTTACAGTCTGTTTTTCCTCGTTCCTAGAATTTTTAGTTATTTTTCTTATGCTTTTACTTAGTCACCTTTTTACTTGGAGATGATGATTCCAACTTCCAAATGCTCCAGCAGATCATCCGCCACGATCCGCTGCTGATACCTGAAACGAAAATTTTCAATTACGATTTGCGAATGCACCTGAATCGTGAAATTCCGTTTTTCATTCAGTTCGTGAGACTAATCAACCATTTTTATCAGAATCTAGAGTTGGAAGAAGATGGAAGAGCTCGAGATAAACCCAATTTCTTAAATATCGTTATGTAATAGATAATAACAATTATTTTAAATAGGTCTCTAGAAATGTAAAGCGCAGGTAACAATCGAGACCTAAAACTGACCGAGTGCAAAAATAAAATTGTAAGCGAGCTAATGATAATTTTGTAAATTTTCTATTAATTGAGTATCACAACTACCCTTACGTATCTACGTAAATTTTATTATGTAAAACAGCTTACGTCTAAAGTTGTAGGCTGAAGTGCGGAGGATAATGAACAAAGTAACCTGATATTATTCTCATCTTGCCTGAGATAGGCCGAGTCATTATTTTTCAAAGTGCCAGCAAGTTAAGCTCAGCGTTTAATTCAATTTCCATTTAACAGCTCAGTCAAATCTCTTGAAAATTATATTTCGGCAGCAGTTTGATTCTTAGCTCACTCATATAACCTTCTCGTGTCGTTACCTTCAGTCTTGGTTACCTGAGCTCTCTCTGTCTTTAGGTCAAGCTATGCCCTCCTTCTCGGCCGTTGACCTGACTTCCACTTCATCCATCTCCTTTTGGATCTGCATCCTCGTACTTCAAAGTTAATAAGTTAGGGGACTATAAACTAGAAATCTTAGCAACCAGATTAATTATTAGCATTCCTAATGTTAGCAAGCAGGTCTTGTTTTTTTTTCTCGTTTATATGTCGCATTATTGGAACATTCCCAATACTACATATTAACTCCTTTTACTTCCTTAGTAGTTTTTCCCCTGAACCGTTTAGTGATCATTTTTATATCGCGATGATTTTTATGCGAAACGTTCTATAACGAAATGATTTAGAGCATACAGTCAAATGTCGAGAGTTCCCTTTTGAACAGGTAGTGTTTGTTTTACATTGATTTAAGAAAGGTGAACGATCTAGGTTTCATTGCATACGATTGGGCTCTTCCTTTGTTTTATAATGAGACATTCTCTTCCGCCTTTGGTCGTTTTCAGCATGAGCGCTCAAAAATACGTCTCCTAAATCTCGATACGCAAATCCGTATCGAGGAATATTATACGATAATATAAATTATATAACTTACAAAAATACTCATTGAAGTAATGTATTTTGACTAATATGCTGTTCTAATATCGAGTTCTAATGGAGTGGAACTTTTAAGAGGATATTCACCCCATAAAACTAAAACGTATCACTACCCTTTCACTTATATCAGATAATATTGTTCGATCGGATAGGTTCGTTGGCCCTCGTGCTATTAAGACCCTTTAGAGCAAGTAATCAGTTTATTAGGGGTAATCACTTTCCGATTGTCACCAGGAAAACGTGCCTGAGTTGTGTTGTAGACTTTCACCTTCTAAGTATAGGCGCATACCTGCGAATAACTTCTGCCTATTTCTGTTCGCAAAACTGCCGCCCTATGTGACGTCGGTCGGTAAAGGGTCTGTGAATTTCCATTACCTGACCAGGTCGTCTACCTCGTAGAGAACACTGAGAAAAAGTCATATTTTCGCACAAATATCATCGAGACTTCTGCCGACTGCAGTTTACGTTATCGAACAAAGGGAGTCGGACATTAGCAAAGGACCCCGAAGGTCGGATCTCTCTGCAAAAGTTATAATGCGGCGGTCAAAAAAGAAGAGTCCAAGGAAAGTGAAGAGCACGGTTCCTTGAGGAAAGAGTTTGGTCGTAAATTGCGATACAACTGCCAAAGATTTGAAGGACTTGAGCGAGGCTCCTTTATCCGAGGAGGGCTCGGAGGGGCCCATTTCGACGATTGGGCGGGCCGCTTCCAGGCCGTTCACCTGCACCGCGAGGTTCATCGCCCGGGTTTTCGGCGTTCGGCCCTCGGTTGGCCAGCCTGGCTTTGCTTCTTTGCACACAACCAAAACTCTCAACCTCTCTTCATCACATGAAACGTTCAGCCGCATTATCACAATTTTTGATACATTAAAAAAACCGCGGCGAATGCTCGCGCATTGGTTTAGCATCCTTCTCTTTAACCAACTGTTTTCTCATGCTCATTTGGTTGGTTAATTTATCCAATACGCTTCAAGTTTCAAAAATGGGAAACAAGAACTAAATTTTCTGGCGTTAGTAAAAAGCAGGTGTTGAACTAAAAGTGAAAAAAAGAAGCAGAGATTCGAAAACGTAAATTCTAGCAGAACTCTCCAGTAAATATAGTTGAAGAGACTAACGAACACTGCAAGGTGTGCAAATGATAGATGGCTTCAGAAATCCACGATTTCTCAGAAGCTTAAAATTCGCTTGCAGAAGCTGCAATAAGTTGATAACTTTTCAAGTTATGTAACTCGATCGTCTCATCGAGTACAGCGGTCAATATTCAAAAAATGAATAACATGTCTGTGTTGAGAAAACAACGAAAAATATAGTCTTGTCTCGAGTGAATCGAATATTCGAGTGAAAAGGTTTGCCACGTTGGGCATCCTGGCTGAAAAATGGTCCTTTTTCATGAGTTTGAACTAGGCAACAGATTGAGTCCTACGAAATTAAAATTGGCATAAATAGAGACAGTTTTAGACGTGGCACTATCCACGTTCAAGACCAAGGTTACGCTAGGCATCCGTCATTGGCTCGAGCGAGGACGAGGATGAAGCATCGCTCTACAGTGAAAAGGGACAGATTCCAGCGCTGACGGACGCTTGGTGAGTCCGTGGCGGAGATGACCTTAGTTTGGGTCGCGAGGTCGTTCACCCGGCGAAGCCTGGAGCGCGCTTCGCAGATGCCTGCCTTACTTCAAATGATTCTGTTCAGGTCTTATACTGCGTCAGTTAATCAAGTTTTTTTTCTCTTTTTTTTAACAATAATTGTAGTTTTAAACACTCTCCTGATCATTGAACTGATGATGATTCTTGTTTATTCGATACTAATTTGGATTTGGAACCATGAAATATCACACCGCCCTAATGCTTGTCATACGACCGTTAATGCACGAGTGAATTGTCACTCACGATGGGCTAATTGCATTTTCGAAGATCATTAGAATTTCGATAGCTTTCAAAATTACTGTCGTGAAATTCCTGGTCGTTTCTGTCTCACCTGGATAACAACTCGGTCGGCATCTCTCCACTTACAAGCAGCACTCCTCGTTTCATTGATTCATTAATTTTATTAATAATTTTCCTTTTTTGTTGATTCAAACTAGCTATTCCTATTATCGCCGAAATTAAAACCAGTCTAAGTTATCAAGAACTATATCTTTGAAAACCGATTGGAGAAAAATCAGTTCGTCAGTTGATTGAATCGTGTCGATGCTTGTTTTTGATTATTGCTTGTGGGACGGTGGAATTTTCGGGAAGCTACTTACCATACAATGCCACTAAGCTTTACAAAGGCATCGGAGAAGAGGTCAATGTCTTGTTTTTAAAGCTTGCTCGACGAATTAAGGAGGTACTAACCGTCAGTGACCTATCCGTTCGAGTTCTCGGTGGCCTTGGAGATTCACAAGCTATTTAGAATAGATCATTTCTCTTTATCACCATTCATCTTCTGATTCAATCGTTGAAGGGAGTCAACGAGAAAATATTTTGGTTAATCAATAGAAACCATTATTTTCAGAACACAATGTTCTAATATTTTTATAGATAATATAATGTATTTTAATCATTATTCACGATCGAATGTAAGGCAGATTATAAGAAGTTGAGCATTTTTTCCCCTACGGCACAATTGTATACCTATTTTCTTTCTTTTCTTTTAAACGGTTCTCTACGCTTACGTAGGCATATAGTAGGCGATCCTTCTTTATCTTCACGAAAAAATCACTCAAAGAAGCTCGAACTATTCATCAGTAGTGTAAACCAATCTTCAGGTAGTATAATTCGAATGCATGGAAATCTCGTATAGCAAACAGGAGGTCCAACACTCATTTCAATCTTTAAACCATCGACTACCTGCATGAGATTTCCTACGCTTAGAAAATCCCCAACATCTGCCGGCCTGCTCTCATGATAGCACCTTCTTTACAATATTGAGGCCGAAAGGTCGGAGATGATTTTTAGAAAAAGTTTTTTTCTACCCCATTTAAAGACGCCGCTCGAACATCCGATGGATTCCGCTACCTGAATAACTGGTACACAATAACATAACGGGATTTTCCTACTCGGCTTCGCGTTCTTGTTGACAATGGCATCAACATCGAGATATAACGACCGGAAAACCAGGGGCGTTCGATAAAATTATATGCATAACGGTGACATTTCCTACTACTTGTCATGCGAACTTTAATTCCCACACAAAGCATAATTTTCGTACGTCAATCACCTTGAGATAGAGCAATTATTCGTCATCTGATAAAATATTAGATAAATACAGTATAGAATTTTATTAACTTGAGTTGACTCTTGACAATTTTGCAGTTGTCGGTACATACTCTCGAATGTAATTGGCGAAGGGCATGAGAATTGAAAACGGAGAATTGTTGGAGATACGCTATGCGGATTCTCGTAGGGTAGGTCGTTGAACCAAGTTTGTTACATTCTGCCTCCCGCCCACGTTGGCGGCGGTTGTATATTGATCCGATGTCCCCCCCGGCCCCTGTGCCCCCCAAGCCCCCTATCAACCGACACTGAACGGAGAGAGTGATCAAGTCAGGGCACTGCCCTCGATCCCCTATAAACCTCAATTTCAGCTACTCCCAAAGTTCCCATCTTTCACCCGATTACCTAATTACTACCAAACTTCTACAATTCTTGGCTGCAATTTAAATCGTTGCCATGTTTTAAAATTGTTATCAGAAGCCCTCGTACGTGCAAATAAAATTAACGGCATATTTGGAGGAGCTGGAGCCGAGTATTTTCCGTGAGAAATAAAATTAGGAGGATTCAAGGTTGAAAATGACATGAGGGGGTTAGATTTTTTTTTTTTTTTTTTTTTTTTTTTTTTTTTTTTTTTTTTTTTGAGCGATTACAATGGCTTATTATCGTAATAATAATAATAATTTTGATGCCACTTTCAATAGTTTATTTCCAAAATTACTACAGTTTACTATTACTATGAAAATAATTATTTCTCAATCTCTTAGTTTCAGTTCCATAAATGTATTCATAATGTATTTCATCGAACATCTAATACCCAATTACTATAATATTATCTGGTTACAAAATCTCTTAATAAAATTCATTTTTGCATTTGTTCCCAACGAGTCAGTTTATTCACACGCGTAATCTGAAGTATCTACCGGTACAAAAACCAAAATTTCAATTCTGCATATTTTTTGTTTTAATAATTTTTGTTTGTGCTCTCAATTGTGCATTCTTAATTTCGCTCTCCTGTTGACTAAAATTAGATCTAAAATTTATTGACCAGTCGATGGTGCTCCTCTATTTGAAAGATACCTTATATGTCTGAAGCCAGCCTTGGGTATTGATCGGATCGCCCTCTTTCCTTGCCTTTTCATCCCTGTAGGCCTTCTCTCCCGACCAACCCCAACCTAAGGGAGAGTGATCCAGCCGGGAGCATCGACCTTTCGCATCGCTGAATAGACATACTCCTATAATTGACACCATACAATCCTACATCGTTTTAAAATTCAATCTTATTTAGAGACCCGTTAAAACGATTTTTTTTTCTTTGCTTTTTGAACTTCATCAAGAAAAACATTGGGTAGAAAAATGTTTCTTAAATGAATAAAAACAATAAATGATAGTATCATAATAAACCAGGACACAACTTTATTTCCCTATATGCGTGGAATCAGAAATCGTTCTTGCCCTAGCGTAGAATGGAGTCAAGTTACGGTTTTCTTTTGAAATATAGCTTTTACGGCTTGTCAATTATTAGGCCAATGATTATTGGCGATTTAGATAAATCCCTACTCCTCCCTACCGAAATTTCTTCTTCTTAAATTGTCTTCCGAACATATGGGGACCAAGCACATGGATTTATAACACTTTCGAACCAATTTGAGTGACGGAATGACTCAATCACTATTATATAGACAGAATCTGTCAAGGTAGCTGATTGTGAGACCCACGAATACTAGTGGGGGAAAACCTCTGCCTTCCTGTCTATGAATATGTAAACGCTGTGTCTGAATAACTCACCTGAACAGTCGGCCAACGCCAACGGTTAACGAACTTTGACAAAACGTCGTTTCTTGTGCCCATTGTCAATCCGAGTACGTTCTCTTCTGATATTATTTGCCCCTGTGAATGAAATTATAAAAAAAATATTACTCTGGTATTGAAATTTCCATCATAATATTACAGCATTGAAGGCGCATTAAATATTAAGCTGCGGTGGCATTGCCTTTTTCTAGTTGACCACCAGTAGAAGTTTTCACAACAAAAAAAAAATGCAAATGCGACCTAAACATAGCCTTTACAAAGAAGAAAAAGAAAAGGTAGGAAATGAAGAACGAAGGAGATTGAAGAGTATTGCAAGACTGAATCCAGTGAATTCTGATTGACCAACATCCAACACCCGAAAAGTGTCTCAATCATGGCATTAGTGCAATAAGTTTTGAGCATAGTTCGGATTCATTTTCACTAAACTACATGAAAAAAAAACCGCTGCAAATGATTGTACAGTGGTTTACAATGGTTAACTATTCCTTTGCTTCAATAATTATGTATGAAGACCATCCATTTTTAATAATAACTTGTCTGAACATTTGTGAATGTTCCCCCAAACTACAGACTATAGTAACTATAATGGAAAACTCCTTAGCAACTATTGTAATTTTAATCATTTTTATTTTTCGTAATTTTCAAATTGAAAGCTATATTTTTCACCTAGGTAAAGGGCTTAAGAGAGGGTTCGACCAGCATTCGAACGAGTTAAGAACGATTTTTATAGCTTCAAGAATTTCCGCTTTATTCCTGTTCGTTACAATTTTTTATTATTGAATAATAAACCTATAATAGTAGCATAGCATTTCATTCGCGTAGCGCTTCATGATTTTTGGCGTAGTTCTTACGAGTTCTAACAGGTTTTCACGACTAAATTTAATATTTATATCTGCTCGATTATGTTCCTTACGCAGAATATTATTTTAAAGCAAAAGCACCAGAAAAATCCGGACATTGCGTTAATAATGTATGGTATAAATTGATATGGAAGTATGGCAGACAGTGGCCAGGTGATGATAGCCTTAGCTAGGAGGCCAAGTTCGTTGCTCCCTAACGGGCCTTAGCTGCTCTTGACACAATTCCACCTTGGGCCATGGCTTAGACCTTTCTCTCCGTTTATTACCAGTTTATCCTCACTTTGAAATGGTAATTCTATCCAAAACACCGAGAAACGATCCGGTCATCATGTGATTTCGAACTGAGGCTTCTCCTGAGGGTACACAAAAAGTGGGAAAGGCTCAATGCGCTTCTCGGATTATAGTTTTATAAGTTTGAAAGCTTATTCCAGCCTAATGGTTATGAACGTTTAAACGATAATAATATGTGGTCTTCTCAACAACGAATATAACATTTCGGTTAAGGTTGCGTCGAGTTGAAACGGTCTAATCTTAGCATAAAGGAGAGTCGATATCTTATCAGTATAAGTATAATGCAGATTGGAGAGAAAACTAATAGAATGGTTGTTTACCTTCCGGATGATATTGTTGATAGTATTCAGTCGAGGTCAGTGCTTTCTCAAGTCTTAAATTCGTAGGCACCATATTTGCCGAAATTCCTTTTATCTTCGTTGACTTTCCTTTCTTCATTGCTCAGTCTACAGTCTTTGCTCTTCTCGTGAGTACGTGTGTATTCTCCTTCTGAGAAGTAGAAAATAATATTTCTCTCTACCATGCTACAATTCCATATAATCCACTCAGATCAATAATCTACTGATCGCGAATGCGTGCTTTTTCGAATTCTATCTTGCACTTGAAAACATTATTTTTACAACTCATGTAGCGTCAAACTTTTCTATTGTTTCGTGCTCTTTGAACGGATAGTAGTTGAAATATAGTGAATAAGTACCTACCAACTTTAAAACTTAATATTCGCATCGTGAAATAGTGTGACGGAGCTTGGTAATAGGTTAGGATTCGCCGTTAACACGTTTGAGCGCTAGTATCGTTTGTTGCCGATTTAGCATCGACGTTGAACGCCACTTCGAAAAATCTTCACGTGTTCAAGGTTCAATAAACGTAAAACTTCATGAATTCAGGTAAAAAATTTTACATATCAACTAACTTTCGCGAGAAAATGTGTAAGCATTTATTTATTTTTAAAATCCAATTTATTTTATTTATTATTATTCAATTTATTTTTATCTATAATTAATTTTAGTTTATTTATAATTCAATTTATTTCCTTTTTTAATTAGTTTTAATTACAAAAATACTTCAATGAGTGTCATTGAGTATTTGCATCTCGAATATTTCTTCTACCAAAATAATTTGACGATAAAAAACTATTTGTACAGTGGTTTATTATTATTTCGCTTCAATATTGATTTAAAAAGACCATCCATTTGTCATTTTAAATATTCCGAAAATTTGTGAACGTTCCCACCGAAAAACAGATGGTAACTATAGGGGAAAAATCCATAGCAACTATTGTAATTTTAATCATTTTTATTTTTCTTAATTTCCTAATTAAAAACTAAACCTGTTGCCTAACGATACAGCTGGAGAGAGTGTTTGACGACCATTCCAATGAGTATAGAACGATTTTTATAGCTCCAAGAACTCTCGAGTTATACCCTCGTGTCAAATTTCTGAAAATCTCCCAAATTTTTCACAAAAGCTGCGATAACTCGAGAACCAATAAAGCTATCGACCCGGCAATGGTCTCATTCGATTCAGCGTCCAAAAATCAATATAATTTGATACCACGTACACATTTCTCTGAAAAACCTTGGAAAATATGAATTTTCTCCCCCTCAAAACCCCCCAAAAATACCCTTAGAATTGAGCTAGCAAGTTGGTTCAAGAATTGGGCCGTCGTAGGACCGAGATTGATTTTTGGTGAAAATTTCAAATTTTTAGCTCTTACAGTTTGGCCGGAAAACTGCTAACGGCGTACGGCGGACGGCGTAAGGCGGACGGACAGAAATTTTTTTATTGGATATTCGGATTCTACATGCCTTGAAACGTAAAACATCAAATTTTGAGGGGGGGTTAGAAATTTTTTTTTCTTGGGCGATTACAATGGTTTATTATTGAATAATAAACCAAAACTAGGTGCTAGGTAGCTGAAAAAATAAATTCATAATACGCTTTTCGTCAGTATTGGATCTCTACTATATAATGCGTCCATCGATAATTCCCGTGAACCTGACACTACGCACGCGTACGCACTACGCACTGCGAGCGTATTGACCATATTTTATGACTATAGAGGCTGATAAATCCTCAGCTTACTTCAGTTCAGTGTCGACTTCTTCTCAAAGGCTTCTGAGTCTGGAAGGAGCCATCGACAGCTCGCAGAGAAGAAAGTCAGGTTCAGTGGGGCAGGACGGCTTTGGGCTCTGCCTGGTCAACAGCCTCAGAGTAGAACAGGTCTCCTCACTCCCTGCATCACGATCGCAGATGAAAGGCTTCTTCGTCTACTTCCTTCGCCGAGATCTTCTCACTGCTATTATACTGTTGAACAGAAACCTGCTCATTATTGCTCGTATACTTTTCGTCATTTCCGGTGCGGAAATTCGACCTGAAGTTTAAACTGGCATGTTTTCAATTCACGCTAGTGCCCTCATCGATTGAGCTCTTATAATATGTAGGTCGGTCGTATAATTCAAATAAGCGCTTACTTTAGGAACTTTTTCACGCGACGAGCCTTGGGCTATCGCTCATTCCATGAGAGCTTCAAATGCAATCATCTTTGTCCTTCCACTTGTAACCTGTAAAATTGGTGTGCAGGTCACTCAATACTGGGATTTTGGCAACGCCATTCATTTTTATTACTACATAAATATTATGAAGTGAAGTTTATATAATTGATTGAATTGAACAATGAATAATAGAAAAAATATTTAGCGGACTTATAGCCGAGAAAAATTTGAATGCTTGTGAACGTCAGCTTGGAATACATGGAGTAATAACTTCAAATCATTGTCACGTTGCTACAAATTCTAGTTTCTGATCTGCTACCTAATCTTCCATATTATGACAGTTGAAATAAGAAAACACTAGATCGACCGTGACAAGTTTCAATAAAATTACAATCAACCATCTCCATACTATGAGTAAATAGAGCGCAATAACTCGAATTAGTTGGATTCATATTTGGAGTGGTAATCTCTTGTTTTGTATGAATTTCATATGATGAATCCATGATTTTCTGTATTATTTGTTCTTTACTATGTCGCCACAGTCGTTCTTTTGCAACTTACTCTCTTGAAAGTTGTTCGAATCAATGTTGTTCGTTTACCGAAATTCGTATGTTATCGTATACCATACAAAATTGCGGCTTTCGACAAAACCGCCGCTCTTATGGCCGATCAGAACGAAACGAATGTAGATCATTCGAGATTTGGAAAGTCGGCTCTTGGCCGTCGAGTTCGTTCACCCTTTCTCCTCGTTCAAGGCGACCACCTTCGTCTCCAGGGGTTACATCATGATACAAGAAGAACTTCTAGTATCGGACAGAAGGGGTTGCCCCCTCTTCGTTGGACAGGGAAGGAATGAGGTCAGTCAGACAGTCAGAGAGTCCCCTACCACATCTGTATAGTCCGTGCCTGCCCCTCCGGCCCTAGTCATAGCCTTGCCCGAAGCCTGGCACAGAGCCTTAGCTCTGACCCAATGAACTTGCGTCCCCTTTTTTCTCTCGGCCGCTTCCTCGGAAGACGGCCTTTTCTTGTCACCTCGCACGACAATGTCCCTTCTGAGGGTACCGATCTCTTGCACCATTGCTGCCGGTACTAGGAAGTGCATTTGCACGCGACAACCAACCAACAAACTTGGTCGTTTGAACAACTGGTGCGTAAATAGATCGCACAGTATGTCCACGTTTGAGTCGGCAAACGCTGTAATTTTTAAATCAGAAACGGACCACTTTTTCTGGCCAGGAGACCCGAAAATAGGCAAATGCACACTTGAATAACGAAAAGAGAGATTAATATTATCTGGAAAATTGTACGGAGATTAATTTTATCCGCACTAGTTGTCTTTGTCCTCGCTTGGTTCGAGGTGTCTCAATCAATAGGTCCACGACCTTTTTACTCTTTTACGAATTTTTTCACGTAGCCGATTCGCCACACATTGGCCCACTGATTTATTGCCTGCGGTTCAGCGAAATCCACCAAACCCGCTGGTTCTCGGAGCCGACAATGGATCATCACCTTTTCTCCACAGCTGGTCGATTCCTAGTATAAACAATAAAGGACATCCGAATTCTGAATCAGAGTTAATTGAATCGAACCTTATTTCCTCGTAGTGCGCGCGAAAGTGACCGTTGCGTGTATAATTGAAAATAAATAAATAAAATAATAATTGAAATTAAAAAAAAACTTGTTGTTTTGATTTTAAAAATGTTTACGGACGTTTTTTTCTTCCTCAGGCAATTACAACTATTTATTCCCTTATTCGCCATTTGTTGACTGAAAGTTTGACGGACTGATTTTTTTTTTTTTTTTTACGAATTGGGGCCACAAGTCAAGGGGTAATACGTTTTAGGTATATAAACAAAGTTACATACCCCAATAAATTGTGGAGATTACTCACGAGAAGGCAGGGCATGCAAGTTCATTGGCCTTAGCCCACTTTTGCAGCTCGTCCTGTAGTGTTGGGGCCGCCTCGTAACACTTCTTCCACCTTCTCTTATTTCCGACGTGAGCTCCTTTTTTCAACCGCTATCACCACCGGCTCTTGACCTGCCTCAAGGGATAGTTGTCAGATTTTATTGCCTTCCACTGATGCCAAATTGCTGCAAAGCAGAAGGACAATGACAGCGAGGTAAATGAGTGTGTAATGATTTTGAGGTTTGCTAAACATAAAATATGATCGGAATTGTTAATCTAAGTCGGGTTGATGAAAATTTTTCAAGGCCTCCATTTTTCAACCGGATATTCTATACGGACGCTTCTCCGTCAATGAAACGGGACCTTGGCTCAATTTCTCACTCTTTTGTATCTCAGAATGTAGTTCTTACCAACCGGATGATTTTTGTACGATCTACAATTATCTACTATTGTTATTGAAGGACGGTTTCAGGGTAGCATAAGTTAATTGGCTCACTGGATGTAGGTGAGAATACACCTAGATGAAACCAAAGCTGTTTGAAGATCCCCAAATAGGCGAAAGCGCTCTCCATAATTAATTGATGGATATGATGTTGACGTTTCTCTCTCAACTTTACTACAATAGAAAAGCAGTTTTAGCTTCATCTAGTTTATCCCTGTTCAAATAGTTATTGATTCATTTATTATTTGCCCTATTGAAGCCTTGTTAAGTCTGTAGTTTTTGAATGATTTTATTTTCAATATTTACCTATTTCACGTTTATATTTACCTACGTGTTTCACTTTTAAAAAATATTTAAAAATTATAATTCTGACAATGATAATGATGATATATTTCTAAATATGATAATATATGCCGTTTTGGATCATTTTTTTACACTTACTATGGATTTATTATTTCCTTGTATTATCACGAAAAATTGAAATATAAATTTATACTTCTAGTTTAATTTATTTTGCAGTATCTTGATTTTATTTAATGACAAATTCGTTGTTTTAACACAATTTTATTTTATTCCGTGCGAATTGTTACGGGTCGTCGACCTCTGCTCAAAGAAACCCGTCCCGTTATGTGGGTCAGAACGGTACAACCTGGCTCCCTCTCCAAGATCCTTCTCCCTCTCGTTTCTCCTTGCTGTTTCATTATATTCCGTTCTTTGCTTCCATTTTGACGATCGAATCATTCTTTATAGCTGTCCAGTTACAGACGATTACTGTTGGATCCATGTTTCAAAAAGTAGTTGCTTAAACACGGTACAGCAATGTTAGAGCCGGGAAGTAGTCGTCAAACTGATAGAAAGCGGAAATGTGAAAATATTTTCAAAAATATCTGAATTCGACGCGGTCTCTTAAATTGGCAAAACTGACTGAACGCTCGAAAAAAATAACATGAAAATTCATTTTTCCTCGACACGTCTAAAAAAACCCGAATGTGAGTTTTGATCAGGGAAAAAAAATTGAAATTGACTCACCCCAGATCCGACTGTATTCGAACCAGGTGGAAGTTGAATCTGTTGCCAAATAGCCGGTGAATAGACTCGTAAGCTTCGTTAGTCGACGTAGAGGTACGAGGGAAAATATATTGAGGTAGGTTCTGGCATCGCGGCGGCGCAGGGGGTTACTACCCCGTCTAACCCCGTCCAGGTGGGGGTAAACTGTTCCGAGTTGGGGTAGGACTTCGTTTGGGCCCTTGGGTCAACGACCCGAGCTTGGGAGGCTTTCAATGGGGGAGGCATCGGAGACGGACGAATGTAACAGTCCTTGTCGTAGGTCGATACAAGTGCGAATGTGCTGGAAAATCAGAACGATTAAATTATCTAATGTACAATGAACTTGTAGACTAACACTACCTAGAAGCCGCAACTGTACTCGGTTACTATAATAAATTGATCGATCGGCTAGTGTTATAACGTTGTTTAAATAAAATTCGGGATGAAGGGCATATCAGATGGATCAATTCTATCGTCGTGTTTATTATCGTTGTGACATTTTCGCCGGGGAAATAGCGCAGTATGTGACGTCCCGCAGTTTCACGAACTTCCGCCTTATTTTTGTGATTCGGAATTCCGCCCGCTCCATTTCTGAGCGCATGCGGAACTGCAAGCAGAACGGTTGGAAAGGGGAAAGTGGGGGGGACATCAGTGACGGGTTTGTTCTTCGTCAAGCATCACGCGTAAGCTTTCTTTTAATTTTTTATGACCTCGTCCAAACAGAGTAATCCCTTATGTTCAGTCATCTGCCTGCATCTGTTCATTATTATTTTTCAGACAAACACCGTATATAACTTTTTCGTAAATAAAAGGATTTTCCTCGAAAAAGCCGCTTTCCGTCTAGTGTTTTCCTGTTATGTAAACAAATCGTGCATGAAAATTAAAATGTTGCCTTGGAGACGATTCAGCATGAAAATAATTTTGTTTAATCAGTAACTGCTGTCTAAAATATGATATTTGAAAATTTATACACTTGAAAAACAAGTTAGTACTATTTCCGGTTTAGTGATTCAACTGAGAATGATCATGTTTTCGTTTCCCCCGACAAACTAGTGTATCAAATTTGAACGATCGAAAATTCCCTACAATAACTCAACGTTTGATACATCGTCATATTTTTTCAACACCTCCTGATCGGGGGATATTGTACTCGAAAAGAGGTAGATTTCCATTATCGAGACGAAATTGTTCACTCTCACTTGCAGTTTGTATCTCATTATAATGATGAAACAGGTAAAAATAATTTCTCGCCCGTGCCCGTCGTACACCATTTTCAACATCAAATTTCTCAAAAAATTAAAAAATGAAAAATTTCTATATTCTTTACTTTCAATCACGTTCACAATTTGCCTCAAAAATTCCTGATTCGTTCACTTTTGTCCTAGTTCTGTAGCCTTTTCGCCAATTGCTTACAAGTTTTTCAACCATTTAAATTACTCATATTACGTTCCATTTTAAACCCCTTCCCCTTATCATGGACGAAAATGATGTCTAGACGGTCTTTTTTCTATACTTCGGATCGATAGCATGTTGACGTCATTCGACCTAGTTCGGTATGGGTCAAACGCGGAAAAATGGAAAGTGACCAATTTTATAAAGCTCGCGGTTCGAAATTAATTAATTTCCACCCCGGTGACATTCGTAGTTGAATATTTAAATATTTTATCATCAACTTAAATCGCAATTTCAACTTCATCATCCAAGCTTTAGTCACAGCTCAAGTGTCATAAGGTCTTCGCTTACCTCCTCCATGTTGCGTCCTCCATTGGCCGGACTCGTTTCAGTTTCGCGTTCATGATGAAGCTTCTCGGTCGGTGGTCGTGGGTGATAAAATTAGAATTCCCTTTATCCAGCTGCTGTAAAATAGTGTTTTCGAGGGTGGTCGATTATCTGCTAACGGACTAATTCATCCAACCGAAGTCGGATTTCAAAACCGAAGCGACGCCCTGAATCCACCAAGCGAGCCATCCTCCATTTTGGATTTTGCGTTCCTTTGTAGGTTAGTAGTTGAAAGGGCATACCTCAGTCTGTCTAGCGTCAAATTCGTTCGATTTTGATCTGAAATATTTTCTCCTTTCGCTTTCTCATTCGAACATCAATTTTTTACAATCATAACCGTTGTAGATGATCAAAATTTTCTTTCTCCTCGTCGATTACGTTGGTAGGGGTGTTACCCAAACGGTAAAATCCTATTGGTTTGCAAAAGTCCTTGAAATTTATCGAACAGTTGCCCAGGCGCTGCATGAAGGGACAGGGGGTCCCCGTGGGGACCATGTTGCTAAGCAGGAACCTTTAACATTCTTCGTTGAATCTCCATGAGAAGAGAATCGTAAGTGACTAGTTGCTGTAGAAGGCGAGTCATACATCGTGCGAGTAAGCGTGAAAACCATAATTATATACATAACATAAATTAGTGTACTAGTTACCATAGTATAATAATTACAAAAATGAAATGATCGGACCGAGCGAAAAATCGAGCGAAGTATAAAATTAAAAAATTGTAAGTTTTCTTCATCCAATTATCACTGAAATGCCGTTTGAACCAACTTTGGGTCTGTCTTTACTCAGAGGGCTATAACGAAAAAACGTTATTCATCATGTTGTCAAATTGTTTTCCATCGTATTCGTGATGAATCGATTCTATAATTGATTATATATGCTTAAGTCGTGATTACCTTGAACCCATTGGCTCAACTATTACGTTGTACACGGTGACGTAGATTCGGATCAATACATGACGAGAAATCCGCAAAATCAGATTCGGTGTTCCATTACCAATCGTATTTGCCATTTAATTTTGCGAAGATTGTCTTTGAAGTATATATTATTCTCTCCGATGTGTTATTTTCATCGTAGAGTCAGTCGATAGGGAGGGAAACGTGTATCGAGTTAGATAGAAGAAGGTAAATAATTTTTTTAAGTATTTAATAATACCAACTAACAATTTGAATGTTCCAATTTATAAGTGACTGGGCAAGTTATGTGGTAGTCGATAGGAAATTGTCGGATATGCCCATGAGAAATAAACAATTGTAAGATTCGAAGAAAACCAAATCAAATATAGTTCGAATCCTCCGAATGAATAGTTTGACTATCAATCGATTTTGTACGTTTATAAGTACGACGTTTTCCCCCTGAAGTAGGTAATAATTAAAACTTGTATAAACATAACGATTCCAAGCTACCTTCAATGATTTTGATTTGAATTTCCTCAAAGTTTTCCTCTCATATTCTCAAAAAGAAGTGATTGTTCATCTAGTGAGAGTACTCAATTTATGTGTATTTTTACCTACTCTCATATATGAGAATAAAACAATCCTATTCTAGTTAATCTCTAGCAACAGCAAAGGAAGTACTTTTTTTTAACCAGCGCAGTTTTTAAATTTTTTCAAGATTGTTTTTTTCCCTATCGAAAGTCTCATACATAATTACCCTAAGTTTACAAAATAATGTAAATCAGATCTAATGAATATCGTTCGGCTGGAGTGAGGTGTAAATATAAACCGCATACCTTCTTTGTTGAGCTGGGCCGGTTTTTGAACCGAGTCCAACTGGGTCTGCAAATAGTGCACTCAAGGTCGACTGCATCTCGCAAACCCATCGGAGATCCCACCTGCAGCTTTCTCGAACAAACTTGCGATCGGTTTGAATATCAGAAACCGATCGCATTAATAATAAAATTCGTTCAGATATAATACCTCGATGGATTCGATAAATAGTACGCCTTTGTGGTGATGACTGAAGTCGCACGTTGACTGAGAAGAACATTATTTTTCAGTATGAAAGCAACGCTCCAACGGCTTTTCAAAAATATTTGTATATTAGTAAATAAACCTCTTTATGTAATGTTTGAAGCTCGGAACAAAATCATACTCTTGCCAGTAAAATACAGACAGTACAACCGTACCAGGAAAATAAGCGTTCAGTTGAATAATTAAAACAATTCTTCGTGTTTCATAAACCATAGTGAACGGTTTATGCGGCCCAACTTAATTCTAGATACTCTACTAATATCAGGGTCTTTTTTTGCGATATGGTGGGGGTATCGAGAGCGAATGCATCTCGAATGCAGCAGCATCTAATTTTAGCTCGCCGACAAGGCCATGGCCTAAGGCTGTTCGATAGTTTTTTACCAGCTTTTCTTTTGTAATACATCGCGAGCCGTGAGGGCCAGTAGCGTATTCTTGGCATCGGACCATAATGCACTTCCTAGTGCAGCGATGCATTTGCTCGGCAACCGTCGGTGCGAATGCAGTTCGCGATTGGGATTGAATGTTGACAAGGCGGGCCGTCATTTGAGAACCACCAAACGTGAGTTATACGCCTGAAATATTGAAAAGTATATTTTGAAAAGCTTGCTCATTTTTTCGTTTAATCGTGTTTGAGCACAGTTGCCGTGCAATAATTTTGGAAATAATATATTGCAGTCCACCAAACTAACGTACGGTATCATTCATAATCCCGATTCAATGATTTTATGTGCTTTGCTTGTTGCTATTCATTCGATGCTATACTAATTTTAACCTTGGCTAAAATCATATAACGTAATGGTGAAATAAGTTTAATGATCGTTGGTTTTTATGTAGATCTTCGGACATTCGTTTGGGAATGGAATTTCTTTAAAATTAAGCGAGTTCGACGTCTTCCTTCGAGTGATCCGAGTTTCTAGAACTCGGACTGTCTATTATTTGTGGCAGATATTTGTCGGATCTTCCTTTGTCCGACGAATACTATTTCGTTCTCAATCTCCGGATCTTTTTCTTATGGCACGAACTGCGTCCTGGGATATGGGTAACGCCATGGGCTTCTTGAGCCTTCAACCCACTCGTTGGCGACCGCCCCATAAAATGTGTTAACCTTGAGATCCAGTCCGCATGCTCCGCAACTTTCCCAGACAGAAGACACAAGACATAGCCACCACAACCTGAACCGATCGATATTGGACGAAATTATTTCGTATACCTCATTTTCGGTGTAGGAATAATTGGACCATCTATTTTGCATCCGGTGTCTTCACAGTTGTAATTTCCGCTGTCTGTTGCTTCACGTTGATGAAATAAATATAAAATGAGTTCTGGTCTTCCTTGAAACTACCCAGCTCGATTCCTAGGTAAGGAAAAGTTGATGAAAATATTTGTCAGTGACAGTTTTTGTTAAAGGTGCGGCGCATTTTTGTCATTAAATATTGACGCTGCTCATTTTCTGCCATAGGACACGATACTTCCCCTGAGCCGTTGGAGCTGGGCGGTCCCGTTAGAATCCGTTCGTGGGTGTATGATGTTGGATTCGTATGAAAATTTGTTATTTTTAGATACCTACCGAGGCTGTAGGCGGATTTCAGTTGTTACCGGCCAGTCTCTTGATGGAACAAGCCACTCGGCGTTCTAGATAGGCAACCGTCTTCAAGTGATTTCGGTCCTGCGTTTTTTGCCTATTCTTGAAACGGTTCCTTCAGTCGTTTTAATTTTCATTTTCGCACATTTGAAAGCCTAAGATATTTTTAATATGGCGTCGATACGCCTGAAGTAATTATTACCTCAACATTGCACTATATTAGTTGAGTAAAGTTGAATGAATTCTCAGCATTTGATTATCTTTTCTCTCTACTCTCAACATGCACTCATTACGATCAAATTATGAGGAGTCGTAGCTGGTGCTATGCTTCTATATTCGAATTAAGTTATTTATTTACGTATCTATATAGCATCCGTTTCTATTTCAGAATTGGAAGGAAGGAGTCAAGTGATGGTTAAGGACGGCTGCTGGAGCTTGGCCGCACTAACGTCACCTGAGGTCTAATTATGAAATATCCCGACAAGATCAGACAAGTGAGTACGACTTTTTGCGACTGGTTTCGATGTTGTATGATAATTGACTAATAGCGTGGGGTTTAAATCCCATGTTCATGTGATTCATCACCGCAAGTTATCTGTTCAAAATGAACAATGAACAATTTTTAGCATATGTCTAGTAATTATCCGAAGAATAGGTATTGAGTTCATGACTATTTTTAGCTTTTCGAGGTTCATCTAGGTTAATTTTCTTTTTTATAATGTACTGCGCTTGTCCGACGCTAGAACAAAATAGGATCTGCTCGCGGGCGGAACTTGAGAGTCGTTCCAAGGTCGAACGGAAGGCCCTCGAGCGACTTAGCACTTGAGGGACTTTTGAAGGGAGTGCAGTGGCGTGAAGGAGGGACTTTTCAATTCAAGTTGCCTCTATTCTTGCACCTGCAGGCGTGAAACCGTGCGGAAATGTTATATCATCGTCACCAAAATTACAAGCTTAATATGTATAATATTAATAGTATTATATTTATGTGTAATACATATTCGGGCGGCTCAAAATGATGATAATTTCATTAAAGTGAACCTACGATTGGTTCTTCTCGCTAACCATTTTATATTTCCTACTTAAGTTTTTGCATCTAAATTGAATGCTAAATAGTTTTGAAACATGGGTTTTGGATTTTGGTTTTTAAGCGGTGTCGCACAATATATGATATAATTTGTAATTGGGCTTGTCCCGTACATGTTAATAAATAAATAAATAACATAAAACCAAAAAGGACTCTATCTTCGGGAATATCCACCTTGGGTATTTGGATCATGGAAGTACCTTTTTTGCATCAAATTAATAGCATGCACTGTTGGAAATTTCATTTCTTTTTCGTTTCGGTCGGTAGGTAAGGGATGGGATTGACGCGGCGAAGCTCAAATTCTCGTTCGTTGGGGTAGGCCAGGCTTGAGCCACAGCCAGACGGGCTGGGAGGCGGTCTCCAGACCAGACGTCTCGCCGGACCCGGGGGGTACGGAGGTTGGGGTGGGTCAGAGTCAGAACTTGGAACATCCCAGAGGCCTGTACAAGTGTATTCATCCAGTTTTCCCCCAACCGCGAACCAAGTTCGATCTCTCTCCCTCGTATAATATCAAAATTTTCGCAATTGTGCAATCTTTTATCGAACCAGGTTTGGACGGATGTCGCCCAATCTATTTATTTAATTCGCGAGTGAATACCGCCATTTTGTACCGCTACCTTTACGATGGACCAATAGCATCCATGTAACACTCCTACCACTGACACCTACTCTTGCCATGATCGGAGTGGAACACAAGGTTGGTACCACTGTTACTAATCTCCCAATTGACAGGTATAGCAGCGCATTCTTTCGTCGTTTACGACGAAGTAATAGGCATATTATTGTGAAAAATAATTTAAAGCTATATTTAAATTATTTCGAAAAATGATTTGAAGCTATATTTAAAAAAATTACAAATTGATGAAAAATTAACATTTTTATTGTCTATTATCTTCAATATTGAAGTATTTTCTCTTCGAAGAACAGACTTAGATGTGTATTATTATTCTCCAGGGTATTAGTCATGGGATTTATTCTAAATAATATTCGAGTTCTGTATAATTTAACCGGTTGTACCTACTACCAAAGGGCTTCGATTATTGTTATGATGTAAACATTTAAACGTTTAGCTAACCAGATTTTAATGTTGAAACCTACGCAAATCTTCAAAACTGGAGTTTTAGCCAGTCTACATTTCATCGAGCCAGTAACAATAATTGTAACAATTTAGTAGGTAATGTACATAATTTTATCATACATAATAATATATATTTTATTCAAATTGTTTGGATTAGGGGTTCTGACTGTTTGATTATTCAGTTGGTGTCGCTGTCAACCTAAAAATAAATAAATATAGAAGAATAAATCGTTCAGGAATTATATAAAACATTGGGTCGAAAGTGAAGAACGATTTTTCCTCTAGTCGTTCTCAGTTGACGCGACGCAACTCGCTCGCGCAAAAATTAATTATATTTATTTCAAAAAAAGTGAAAGTATTCAAATAATCATAATAGAGCTCAATTTTAGACAATAGGTGTTGATGACGAAAAGAGGCTCCAGGCGTTTCAAGCGAAAAAATATCCATTAATGATCCTAGTTCAATCTCTCGATTGAGAAGTGGTAGTAAATTCGTACTCCAAATCCCATGGTGTAATTTTGCCGGCAATCTAACAGCTACTATTGGAAAGTGTGAAGTCGCGTGCTACAGCGGCAAGGTCATACACGATCTTAGTTCGTACGGTAGCCAACAGAAGTCGCGAACATCGAAACTGGGTTAGTAGTGTTCATCAGGGGCCGGGGCAGCTATCGACTTGCTCTATGGAAACCTACTATCCGTCCCGAAAACATTCGGCTGCCAGACACCCCTTTCCTTCCGACGTCTAGACTGGCAGACGTGGAAACGGACGAGAAAACGTATTTGTCGAACGGACCGTACATTGGCTGCTGTGGTAGGTAGGATCCCGATCGATACCCGTCAACCCCTAACCAGCCCTAACGTCGCAGTAGATTGAGGAAGGTCGTCCCTTTTTACGCGATGCGCTCCGCCCCCGTTGCCGCCCCCGGCCTCTTGAAAATTGTACACAATGAAACTATAGCCCCGTTTATGATTCAACCGGATAGAAACTTTCAGTCTGAGGAAAGCTGTACGAATTTGATACTTCGATTCGACGTACTCACAAGGAATTAGTATAATTTCAAAGAGATATTACTATCACCGAAGAAATCACTCATACTTGGCTGCACTAATTAAATTTATGGTCGTTTTCTGGATCATCATTTTTAGAAGCAATGATTAAGTCCACGTTTTCAATTTTTTCACTGTTAGGACGCCTCGTCAAAAGAGTGCCCCCTGCAAAGGAATGGAAGTACGAGATTGAATGTTCAATTTGGAGAGGTGGTGCAACAGAAGAGACTAATAGAGTACCCTCATGAGGCTGATATAGTTCTCAGTTCATTGGGCAGAATTGTAGGAGTAGTTTTAAAAATAATACGATCATGATCACCTCACAGTAACTGAAGAGAAGGAAATGTTTCTCTCAATATTGTCATTGGTGATTGCTCAAATGAAATAATTGTAATAGGAGCTTGGTTATGCTCACTTTTATAGGGGTGGAAGAGGTGCCCCTTTAACAATAAATTATCTCAATTAGAGTCTTGGTATAAACGTAATCATACAAAAGGACTATTTTTCGGAACCTAATTCAACCAAAATCAAAATTGAAATTGGTTTTAACTCAAATATTTGAACGAGTTAAGACAACCTCTGAAAATTGGAGTATTTTGTCAGCCAGCTACACTCGAAAATTGAAAAACGTTCGAAATAACGAAAAATACAAAGTGGAATTAAGAACCAGCGTAATGAGAAATATTAATAGTCGTCTCCTTGTCATAATAGGTCAACACTTTATAAGTATACTAAATATTCAACAGTGTTCACTATTTATCGTAAAAAATTTTCTACAATATAAGAATAAGTATAGAGAGCGAATTTTCTTTCTACTTCTATCTAGCCTAAGTGACGTACGCGATTTACGATTCTCAAACCATTCGTATCTCGTTTTTCAACGTCGTCGATTACTTCATTGTTACAGGAGCAGGTGGTCATGGTTGAGGAAAGCGAAGGCGTCGACGGTGGCGGCTCTTGGGACCCGGGCACTACGAAGGAGGAAGAGTTCGAGAAGCATGCAGTCTATATCGTTTTGGATCAGACACCGCCGCCGGGTGTGGCTAACAAAGCCGAAGCAACACTGCCGAGGAATCTAGTGCTGAGGCCGTCGCAAGCGCTGTCCGACGTTATGGGCGTCTGGAGTACGAGCTATATTCCCAGGGGTACTCGATTCGGGCCTCTAGTCGGCGAAGTATACGCCAAGAACGAGGTGCCAGCCACCGCTAATCGCAAGTACTTCTGGAGGGTACGTATCGACTCTTAGTTCAACTTAATATAGCTTATCTTTCGAAAAGAATGCAGGGATAGTGTTCCTCAAGTTCAGAGAAGGATATCCATTTTTCTATGATGTGGTACTTCAATCGAAATTGCAATTTCGAGGTTTTCCGAAGGCCGAACCGAAAAACCGGGGGTACTAAGAAAAATACACAGCTAACACTAAAATAAATCCCATTTCGGGAAATTGATATGAGATAGAATTTAAAATAAACTATACATTTTTTACGATTTTCAATATTAATTGTAGCAATAACGAAAATATTGTACATTTTTCCAAAGATTAGACTAATTTCATTATGGGGTAAATAGGTGAGTTTGACAAGTTTCTTGTGGCGTCTTTTTCCGATAAATTCGACCTTATCTCTAATTTTGGCAATTTTCGATGCAGTAGGCTTATTTTTTTCAAAACTGCGACAGAACCGCGTGTAAGATATGGCGGTATGGATATAGAGGAACGGGTATTCATGATTTGAGGAACTAAATTCTCACAGCATGTAAATATCTGATGCTACTAAGTTATAATTATGTATATTGTAAATAAACTTCTTCATTTCATTATTTACCCATCGAAGAGATTTTGTACAAAACCTCCAAAAAATCCTCCTTTGTGCGAGTTAATTCTACATTCGCGCGCATTTTGTATACAATTTTTTAAATGCACGCTGATCTTTTCAAGACCGTATTTTCTACCCAAACAAATTTTCGTAGTATACATTACGTTATATTTATTGTATCGTTCAAATCTCAGCCCTAATGTCACTATTTTATAATTTTATTTACTTTTTCCTTTGTCGGAGTATGACAAGAAAACACTTATTCTGTCAGAATACGTATTCCTTAGTATTGATATAATATTTCTGAATTCCAATCTCTCAGGGAGGTACTCTTGTTTGTATATACAACAGTTTTCGATGTCACCTGTAAATACGATAACTTGCCTGTCGTGCTGATCAAGTTTATAGCCACTAATTGAACTTGCGGCTGCACTAATTGCCTTCATAACCGTTCGCTGTAATCCGGTTAGTTTCGGTCAACTTGCCAAGGCCTTGACATCGGTCAAGAGGTCATAACCCATTCGGTTCTTGTGTGACAGTGACTAAATAGACGGTGTGTCGACGAAAGATCACTTTCCTTCCTATGAGAGCTTTTGGCAACTCCTACATGTGGATACTTGCTTTTGGCACTGCCTTACATCGTTTTGTAATATACCTCTAATCTATTTTCACGCACTTACTTCTATTTTCTGTCTCTTCTTTTCACGCAGGTGCAATTCAAGGACAAACTGGGATTTAAAAAGAAGGTATGGGAAAAACAATGTGAACCTGTCATCTACTATGTACTTCCTTTTTTCCTCTTTACTATTAAAACGCCTGCGATTTGAATGTGCAAGATCATTTCATTTAACCGATAAAAAAAGAGAAGAAATTGTCTTTTCTTCTGTTTAATTCATCTGAGCTAAGTCAGTTCTAATAAATCTACCTATTCGCAATTTTATCCGATCGATCAATTTAAAAATTGACTTCGAATCAGCAGCCGTTTTCTATTCGGTTGAAATGACTCAATTTTGCACCCACTTCATTATAGTTTCTGACGCTTTTAAATTTTAATTGGGTATTCCTCGGTTGGGTGCGCTACCTGAAAATGCGTATGGCGGTGAAATATTTTTTCAATTCCGATTTTTTAACACCCAGGTCTACAAGGAAAACCAGCTATTCTACTACATTGACGGCTACGATGTGTCTAAATCGAATTGGATGCGGTACGTCAATCCGGCCTACTCATCTGAATCGCAGAATCTAATCGCTTGTCAGTACAAGGTATGATCTCCGACGTATTTTATGTCTACCAATAATTCGGAGAAAATGAACTGAATCTATTCTAGCACATAGCTATGTTCTCAATAAATAGCCAAAGGATGTTGCCTCTGAACAGCAATAAGGGTCACTAAACTGTAAAATGTTTTCATTGTTTCAGATGAGCATATATTTTTATACGATCCGCCCCATCCTTCCGAACCAAGAGCTTTTGGTTTGGTACTGTCGCGAGTTCGCTGAAAGACTGAATTACCCGCTAACCGGCGAACTCATGCTCCAAAGGATAAGTACGTTAATCGAATTGAAGATAAACTAAATACTGGGAATACTGGGTAGCTTGACTGCAATAGAGGCTACTCGCAGATATTTATCTTTATTTTTCATTTTATTTTTCAGGGCAACAAGTGCAACACAATGTGCCAACAATAGTTTCACCAACGAAGCCTGCTGAACATCATGAGGTAACCTCTTCATCACCTTCGGTCGTACAGCAGACAACTGTTGTCATGCAGGCGAGCAGTGGGATCGAAAAGCCACCTCAGCCTTCTGTGGTCCAGTTGGCGAGTACTATTGATCATCGCCACTATGACCGACTCAATAACAACTATACTTCTCCTGAATATGAGCACCATGGACATCGAAGCCCTCAACCTCCTCAGTCACGGGAGACATCTACTAGTCCATCTGGATTGAAAATGGAATGCGAAGAAGAGACCAAGGTAATCATATTGTAATGGTCGTCACACCCTTTCAACAGAACAACCCACTAAACGCTTATTAATATAGCAAAACGTAGCAAATGTTGGCCACCAATTATCCGTATAGAGTTCCTGAAAAACGTCCCAGTAACGAATGTAAATTGAATAATCAAATTTCTATTCTCATTCGGATGGAGGAAAATACCACAGGGATTCTGCTACCTACCTCGTTTTATAGAACAAAAAGTCTTAACAAAAACAGTGCCAATAAATTAAAAAAAAAAAAATCAAACAGCTATTGGAAACAAGTAACTAGAAAAACAAAAAGTCCAGACTATTATATTATTCAGTTTATATCGATCAGTCATACAAAATGATCTCCCTGTCACATTAATCTGGACAGCGCCCCTTCATCACATTTCTAGCTCGTCGCTTCAAATGATGGTGAGTACTGTTCACGCATGACTGTGATTCCAAAGATAACTCCTGATTCGATCTATGGTTTGTTTCGATTTTGCAGGAGAAAGAAATCGGAGCTGATGGCTCTGTACGGTCAGATGAGGGCTACCACTCTCACGGCTACCACGACGAAGTTCTTACTCCACCTGAGCCATCGTCCGACTCGGATGACGGCGATAACAATTATGTCTTGGACTTCAGCAAGAAACAACAACAGGAAGCTGCTGCAGCAGCTGCTGCTGGCATGCTCGTCATTGCTGATGGTCTTGAGCCCATTCCTGAAGAAGAAGAGGAGGAAGAAGACGGTTCCCTGGCTAGGTCAGAGTCCTTGCCAGTTCCTCTGACAATTGCTGATGACGTGGATGAGAGTGGAACAACTTTGGATAGAAGCAACGAGTACAGAAAAGTGAAAATTAAGATGAGTCGAGCTTATGGTCAAGGTGGCAAAGATTCAAAGGAAAATAGCCCGTCTCCGCCACCTCCACCGATTTCCCACTTACAGCATCCACCCGATGCCTCTCCTGAACATAGAAGGTATATTAAATTTCTTCAATATAGTTCCATGTTAAATTGGATAATCGTTATTATAAACAAGATGCAACTATTTTGACATAAATGTGTATCAACAGAACAATATTTTCTTGATCCGCTCATGATTTTTGGACATTATTCAATTTCAGGTATTATGAGATGCCTCAGACATCTATCTTGGAGAATATTCTCCTGAGGACGTCATCGACAACAATGAATAGGGAGCGCCGCAACTCGGCAACACCTCCACCGACGTCACCGACTGAGATGGCTTATTCTTACAAGAAGTCTCACCGCTACGGTAACCTGAGTCCAGACTCAACTTTGAATCCGCCAGTGTCAGTAGCTCCAAGGAAATATTCTTCCCCCCCACCTCCAGCGCCCCAAGCACCCTACGGTGAATACTCGCCTTACTACAGCAATGACGCTGGAATCAATTATGCAACTCCTGCGCCACAGTATTCACCTCCTTCTTCGTCATCATCACCATCGTCATCATCATCAGCGGCGTACTACCACATAATGCAAGGAGCTAGTGTTCATCCACAGGACGACTATCGGGGCCCATTGTCTCCCAACGGTGGCTCAAGAGGCTACCGATCTTTACCTTACCCTCTCAAAAAGAAGGATGGCAAGATGCATTATGAGTGCAACGTATGTCTCAAGACGTTCGGTCAACTATCCAATCTGAAGGTTCATCTGAGAACACATTCTGGCGAGCGACCCTTCAAGTGTAATGTGTGCACCAAGAGTTTCACTCAACTTGCGCATCTACAAAAACACCATCTCGTCCATACTGGTGAGCACACATCTTGTCAGATTTATTAACCTGCTAAGAATTCCAATCTAAGCGACACACAATTCAGTATTGTTTATTTTATTTTCATGCAATGCTGTTTTTTTTTTTTTTCTTTTTTTTTTAGCTTTTCTAGTCTTCAATATAGAATGCTCTATTCTACACAATAGAATGCTCTATTCTACACATCACTACCTACATTTTGGCTCTACATCTTCTGCTTTTTTTACAGGGGAAAAGCCTCATCAGTGTGACATCTGCAAGAAGAGGTTCAGCTCGACGTCCAATTTGAAGACGCACCTACGACTACACTCTGGACAGAAGCCGTACGCTTGTGATTTGTGCCCTGCCAAGTTCACCCAATTCGTCCATCTGAAGCTGCACAAACGGCTTCATACTAATGAACGGCCTTACACGTGTCAGGGCTGCAACAAAAAATACATCAGCGCGTCTGGTCTTAGGTAGATAAACTATCTACTATGTCAATATTTTCCCGTTTTAGAAACCGCCTAAATTCATTTCATGATCGTTTAACTTCAAATTTCACAATATCTTGTATTTGGAATTTTTAGAACGCACTGGAAAACAACTAACTGCAGGCCAAATGTCGACGAAGAAATTGCTATCGCGGCAGCTGCCTGCTCACCTCCAAGTTACTATTACGACTACCCCAACAGTGACATCAACATGAGTGAGTTTTCACTATTTTCCAAGTTCATAATCTCTACAAAATGGAACCCTTGTGTTCAGAGGAAAAAACCTGCTGCGACTCATTCTCCTAATCTCTCTAATCTTGCCAAGATCTTTCTCTCATTCAGGCATGATTAGGGCATAGTAGAACCATTGATATCTACGGAATGTCGATCAATAGGTGTCGACGGGGTAGTATAAAAAAGAATTTGAGTATGAATCAATACGCTTTACTGACTCTCCACTTCGCACCAATGCTACAGTTAAAACATGAGATCAAAAAATTATTATATTTTTTTAACCGATTGTTATGTTAGTACCTTTTCAATATTCAAACATTTGCCAACCTTACTATGTTGCCAGGTAACTTGGAAAAAGAGAATCACGAGACTGACTCGCGGGAATCGTTCGAAATGGTACGACCCCAAGCGCATGAGGCTCAACGGCCGACGGTCATCGAATCGTCGCAGCCGCACATAATCGAATGCACGTAAATGGTCACTCATGATATCCAGATGGCGCCATTGGCCGACCATCCACTGGTGCGGAAGTGGGGCGGTTCTAGTCCAATGCAAGTCCTCCCTCCATGCTTTGCTAATTTTTGCAACCCCCTCCGCGCCAACCACCGGTTTCTGTGATAAGTTTTGGAATAAGGAATTTGAAAATACGATGTTATATTTATTATTCGATCGCTATTAATTTATATTTAATTATCGTTGTATAACAATTGAAGAAAACCTTCTTGAACTGGCAATTTAAAAAAAAAATGAAAAAACAAACAAGACATTTAATATTAAGCGTTCGTCATTGACAGCCTTTGAATTCAGATGCTCAAGTTGTACGAAACAAAAAGTAAAGAAAACAATTTTGAAATCTCTCAAAGACTTTAACAGTAGAATAATGCACATACGACATCTCAGGTTTTCCTTTTGAAACCAAAACGTTTTTGAACTTCATAATTCGTAAATGAACGATTTTTCTACTTTTTTTAGAATGAAATCTTCGAAATACTGAACTTAGAATGTTTTCAGTTGCATTTTGCTCTTTCCGACCTATTACTCGGATGTCGCATGTGTCACGTGTTCATTCAGCGATAAACCAGATGAATTTATGTAGTCTTTTTATGAATAATAGTTCAGCGCAATGTCCGTTTTATAAAGATAATTCGTGCGTTTTTTATCCTGTTCTTAGGATATTATAGCGGTAGAATTAGGTGATCCGATATGGAAAAGAAAATTTCCCACGACTGCCAAACGAAAATTCAATTTCGAATGAAAATTTAGGATTCTGTGGTTTTTTGTAAATCGGAACCGAAATTTCTAAAATATTTCATAGTTACACTCTTCGGACGTCCGAGTTGAAAATTGGCAATGTCACTCAAGAAACTCTGAAATGGTAAACATTATTGGTGGATCAGTTCATTACAGGAGCCGAATTCAATCGACACTTTCATTTTGTTTGGTCGAGTTTTCACTGCCCCATACAACACACTTAAGATACAAGAATCATGGAAGAATTCACTTTCATACCGACGGTTCTTCATCGTAATGCCCGCAAAGTATTTACGATTAATTTTATATACAGGCTTTTACTTTTTTGCTGTTACTTTCCCATATTTGACAGCTCTCGAAAAAAAATGTCTAAGCAATAATGATATCTGTTTTCTATGTGTCTGATGTGTCAAGTATTTGATATCGATATAATGTATATTGGTAAAATATTCAGTAACTAAGGTGCGTCCACTCCGTATCAATGTCGGCGTCTGTTCGGCAGAAGGCTAAAGCGACTTCGAATATTTTTTGCAATCAGAGGGAACATTAGTTTGAACGGTTGCACTTATTGCAGTGTGTTGGTGGCAAAGCGTAGACGCGACCGTTTCGATATACGACCGAGGAATCTGTGGACGCGCCTTACACTATAATCCAATTGCTGCATGTTTCCATGTATGTTCAATGTCTAAAATGAATGTAGACGTGATTTATTTTCAATTATTGGAGCATTGGTTGATTGAGCACTGATTTTAAGTCCAATTAATCGCTTGCTAGTATATCGAGGGGTTTTTCGGAAAATAGAATGGTTAAAGTACGCGTGGGAAATTCAACTAAGCGAGTCGGGTATGATTTGAGTTGGAGGCTAATTGGACCTTGTTTGATTAAATTGAACCAACTGATTTACTACTTACTATGATGTTATTTATGGAGAGGGGAATCAATCGCTGTGCTGATTATCATTCTGAACCCAGTCAGATTCGTCAAGTTCACTCAGATTCCGATCAAGTTACTCTTCATAAGTCATTCCCTCCCTTTCCCTTGTTCGTCTATTCTCCAATAGCGAAAACAGTTCAATATTCGGGTTTCTTATTAATATCAATTATTTTTTGCGATCATTATCAATAATTATTCAAATCATTGTAAGCTATCGTAACTCGTATTTTATGAGCATCATCGAGATGATCGAGGAGACTTACCTACAATAAAAAACAGTCATTATTTCTGGTGTACCGGATTTATGCTTTTGAGAGAACTCAGCTTGATAATGAATCAGTTAAATCCTGCCATAAGTAGCCGTCAATGAAAATGCTCACTGCAAATGGTCCAAACATGCTGTTGGCTGTAGCCATTCCAATCAACAAGACCGCAGAGTTGAACTTCCTAAGCAGATAATATTGGTTTTCATCGTCCCTAATTCATATTATGAAATATTTGAGTGTACATAATTTTTGAAGCAACTACCCACTCGGAAAATTCTTAGTACAAAAATAAAAACAAATTCGCTATTTATTCGTGAGCTCTGCTAGTTTTTCAAGTCTGTTTGCTTGATGAATGTTTTTTTCCTGATGCGATACTGGAAACTTATTGTTGTCTTATTGCATATTGAAAGAATAAAGTTTTCTCTAGTACGATCTTGAATTTTGTGATCTCAAAGGATAATTATGTAAATTTGTGAAAGGTATCAAGTGAACCTAACGGTTGTCTCAGCAACCAAAGGGAGAATCAGTATTAATTTTGTGAATTTTCACAGATCACCTTGCACTGTTGGATTGATTAAGTAAATTGGCCAGTGAATGGAAATATTCACGATGAAGTCAAATTAGCGCCCTCCATCTCACAATGTTGTTCTCAAATTTATTAAATCATGTTATTCTTCAGTTGCTGATGAGCGAATTTCTGGATAATGTGAAGCGGTCGAATTGCTTAGTAACGAGTCACTAGGAAGAAGTTCCATTTTTTATGCCCTGTTTTCGCAAAGTGCGAAAGATAATATTATTGATTTTATTTTCTATTGACAAACTGAAAAAGAATTTTCTTTAATAGTTGATCAACAAACCCTTCCCACTAACTGAAGGAATGGTTAATGTCATTGAGGTTGAAACGCAGCCAGAACGCTTAATGTACAGTTTTTATAAGACGACGGATGTATAATTTCGTTCAAAAAAAGATTGCCCTGTTTTCCAGAATACGCAAAGATAATACTCACAAAGTTATTTGACGCTTTATCATTTTTTGATCTCAATTATAGATTGCCCAAAGATACACCATGGAACTCCTTCCTACAAAACAGTGAAAGGTTACTAATCGTTCAGCTTTTTCTTGATCTTATCCTCTTTCGATTAATTATATAGTTGACGATTTATTTTAGTTGAACGTAGCGATGGTGTTGTACTTGTTGTTGACTATAAATTTTATTTTAGTTATATTACGGAAAACGTTGGTTTCCTTTTCCTTTTTCAGCTTTTGAAGGAATCGGGGATGTGATATAAAGATCATGCGGCCTCACTATTTGCAAAAAAATATAAAAATTAAATAGACTGTGTATTATAGTGTATTGTATAATTCCCGCTGATTGTTTTTCGCATTTTTTATTTTGTATATTTTCCTGAGTACCTACCGTAGTGATTATAATGGCGTAATGGCTGGAAAAAGAGTATTGTAACTGGTTTGATGGCCGTGAATGCAAAGATGACTTTTCTATTTTATTTATTTTCCTTGAAGGTTCGTTCTGTGTAAAACTAATACTTTTCATTTATTATAGAGTTCAATGAAAAGTCCGGTTTTGTTATTCGAACAATTAATTGGAACTCTGTACGTTTCGCAAAAAAAAAATTATTTTCGTTTCCTTTTGCATGTGTACATAACGGCAAAATTTGCATTCAGTCCAGGGTGGTTATTTAAATTGATAGTTTATTTATGTACAAACAGTGGTATATCTACTACGCAAAAAAGAACGGTTGTTTATGTGTAATTGTCTTTACTTAATGTTACACGGTTACATAAATTTCACGACTGAGCCATCCTTGTATAATTATCATTGTATAGTTATAAAGCATGGATAAAACACTTACTGGCGTTTTATTATATTCCACTTTTTCAAATAACGGATTGAGAAACAGAACAAAGGTAGATTAATTATCTTGGACGGTGTCTTCTAAGGAAGTGATATCGATAGTGATAATATTTATGGTTGGCTCTATCAACTCGACACTGACCATGAATATCGATAATGAGGAGACTTAAGTTTAACGGGATTTTCCTGATATCCTGAAGCAGTGTTGAGTGTTTCAAAACAACATGCGGGCATGAATATCCTATGAAAACACGTAAGAACAGCTGATGATTCTCGTGCCAACGGAAAGCACGGATACGAAAATAGCGAACTGCAATCTGATTGGTCGTAGTCAAAGGTGGAGCCCACATAATTTTACCACCAAAGCCAGCATCATGGAAAAGAAAGGTTTATTCTCTATTCCACAATGAAGGGGAAATAATTTGACTGTAATTCAAGGCATTTTCGAAAAATAAAAATAATCATACTCGTAGCTAGCAGCAAGAGCGCTAAGGCGGTAGCCCTGAAAATACTAACTCATAAAAATGTGAAAATGTTCACTACACTGAAAGTGTAGCCATTTCACCACTGACATACTAATTTGTGCTCATATCATAATGCCACAAAGTCGTTATTGAAGTAGATGTAAGGCGACTAAGCCACTATACAATTTGTAGCGTTTTAACAATTTTTCAATCCAGGCAACGTGGACGTGGAGCCATAGGGTCTTGTCGTGGACCCTATGGTTCCACGTCGCCTTGACGATGCCCGAATGGTCGAAAGTGCTCGGCCAGCCAATAAAGAATCGGAGAATGAGTCGCCTGGTTTTTCTCCCGCTCACAACCCTCGGACATCAATAAATGTGACGACAAGGAAAAGAGGAATTTTTCAATATTTTTCCTCAAAGGTTTTTGAAGAAGTTTTGATTTTCGAACGTTATTCATTCAGAGTTTGATCCTAGTTTTGAGTGTAAACTACTACTAGGTAGTGCTGAAATAAACGTGGAGATATAAAATAAAAAAAAACACCAAAACGGAGAGAGTACCTGCATCGGTAATTTTCAGCCGTTTTCACCTCAAGTCGATTCATACTCCATTCGGAGGGTTCGGGAAATTCTGGCTCCAGAGATCGCAGCACTAGAATACAGATTAAGCGCGAAGATGAGTTTCGTAAATAGGCGCCTTTCCTAGTGTTTAAGCGAGAGAGAGAGAGAGAGAAGTTATTTATTGACAAATAGTAACACTAGGAAAAAGGTAACACAAAGAATCCCAACTAACCTATGTCATACATAGGGGCTTGAATTTTTTTAAGGTAACATAAAGCAGTGTCCACACTATGCCGGGGTAGGCCGAGCGCCCGATCGGGCTGACCCGGGTGGGCTGAGCCGGGCGGGTACGTTCGGGCCGGCACGACGTCCACACCGAAAACGATGCCGACCGGTTTATTTCTACCTACTGAGTCGAAAATAAAATAATTCGTCTAGTTTGGTCGGAGGTTTAATTGTAACTGAAGCCGCCCGGGGCCGCTCGGCACGTCCCCACTGTCTATTTTTGTTCGGCTCGGCTCGGCTTCCTTTGATCTGTACCTACTTTATGCGGGTTGGGATCGGCATGGCCCGGGCCGGCATTTTCTCACCCGGCAAAGCCGCCCGGGGCATCTACATCAACGCGGCTTAGGCCGCCCGGGCAGCCCGCTCGGCCTACCCCCCCCCCCCCCGCTTAGTGTGGACGCTGCACGTTTATACGCGAGACCTAAACCAAGGCAACTACGCTGCAAACGGCTGTAGAGCAGTTTAATAATAATTTGCTTCAATTATTAATTAAGAAGACCATTTACTTGTGATAGTAACCATCTCGAACATTTGTGAACGTTCCCACCTAACAACAGATTGGTAACTATAAGGGAAGCTCTTTACATGCGGAAATTTTGAACCTCTCGAAAATTCTACACGTAAGCTGCAATGACTCGAGAATCATTTAAGCCTCACATCGCCCAAAATACCTTTAAAATAGAGGTGGCGATTTGGTTAAAGATTTAAACCATTGTCAGACCATGATTGATTTTTGGAGAGAAATGCATGAATTTATAGTTTCGTCAGAAAAGTGACGACGGTGGGCGGACAGAATTTATTTATTGGTCATTCGGATTCTACTTGCATGGAAATGTGAATGCATCAAATTTTGAAGGGGTTAGCTTTTTTTGGGTGGTTACTGTTTTTATTGTTGAATAATAAACCAAAATGGGAATAATTGACAGTTGTCGAAGAACGTCCGTCGTTATCATGGCAAATTTGGATAAAGCGTTAAATTTCCGGTAAAATTAGTTCGAAATCAAACTTTTTTACCCTTGCCAATGCCAGTGGGGCTCAAAATTTCGGCCGGTTTGGAAATTGATTTATGAAAAAAATTTCTATGGCGCTGTTAAAATTTTTTTGGCAAACTTTTTGCTATGTTATGTGTGTATGTCATCCAAATGATGACTCCGGCGTAATAAAACAAATTAATTATTCACAAACATTTTGACCACGTTTAAAGCTCGACAAACGTTCGATTTCCATAGAATAGAAACAAAATAAGGCAAATACATGTTGGTAAGATACAACTTTCCTGAAAATTTGTATTGAATGTTGAGTAAAAAATCATCAGCTCATCATTTCGATAAATTCGGAGGAGTTTTATCGTCAAAATTTTTTTTATTTTGATTTCGCTCAAATTTGGAATAATGACAGTTGATGATGTGTATATCCATAATATAATATGCTCAATTTTTCAAGGTTAAGCTTTTGAAACTTCGAACGCGTTCAACTCGGAAAAATTGTTTACGTACAAATAAATTTCAGAAGAAAAAAAATTGAATTTAAATAGGTTTTTACGGAAATATGAGATGACGGAGATGTCATTTTTTGTGTACAGACAGACGGGTGTACAGATGTTTGTTCAAAAATTATTTCTGAGTGTGGTTCCATCAAACTTTCTCCAAAGTTCACGTCCGTTCCAAATCCGTATTTTTGGATAGTCGCAATACTTCCATTTACTACGTAAACGCGGAAATAAAAACCACATTTCGAACATTTCATTGAATTTTTTTGATTTTCACGGATAGAATGATGACTTTTGTGGGGTACTGTTTGACCGCAGACACCAGGTAGTAATAACAAATAGATAACGTTTTCCTAGATGGCCTTCATTTTACAAATTAATTGATTGGGTTAACTGGTTATGAGTCCTAAGAGTATTTAAACTCAAAGTGCTGTATAGCTAGTTAGTATTCAATTGAAATTGGCGGTTCTTCGAGGCGTCCATCACGTGCAACGAGCTCGAGGCGGGTCAAGTTTTCGAGTAGTGGGAGATTATGGGGGACGGGGATCACGAGCGTCCGAACGGGGGCCGCCTTGAGGCTCGCGGCGTCATCTTTTGCAATCTTCGGCGGACCAATAGGAGCAGTGGCACATGCGAAACCCGCGACCACCTGCACATGTTACCACCACCCCACTTCGAACACATGGCGACTTGCAGATCGCGGTTCGATTTGCGGATTTGCAGAAGACTTATATCACTCCCGTTTCGGGGGTAATAATCGTTCCGAGGAGCGAACAGTAGCTGTCTGAAAGGGGCCACCTTTATACATTATTAGTGAGCTCCTTAGAAGCAGAATCTTCATTCGGTAAAAAATCATAATACGAACAGTGGAAGCGCTGTGTGTCATGTGTGAAGCAAGCTATAAAATCAAGCGTCATCTCTGTTTGCCACGAAGAACAATCTAATGACTACCATAACTGGACTTGAATGCTTATAAATCTTGAACGCTTGTATCAGAGAAGTATACGGTCTAATAGTCGAATAGCAATTTTCTTGGTCGAATTGTGAAAAATACATGGACTCAAAAACCTTCCGATTCTGTTTTAGACCTTTGAGCTTCCTACCATTTGGTACCACCTATATATGAATTTTACATCCCCGCGGAGCTATTATAGCGCTTGAAGAAAAGCGAATAAATATACGTATTTTTACCGTCAAGTGGAATATATCTCGAAAACAAAAAATAATCTGAGTCGTTTTTTATTTTTTATCAATTCTAAATTAAATTGCTTCATATTGCTTCCTCAGAATCTATTTGTCCAAATTCGCGAACGTGGCGAAAAAAATTTTCAAAGTAAAAACTCCAAAAGTATGAAAATCAAAAATTTTATTAAACGGCTTAGAATTGATGAAATTTTTTATTTTTCACTTCAAGTTAGAACTCTATGTTTAATATCCTGTAAGAACGATTAATATAATAATGTTGAACAGTACCGTAGTATTTGCAATGAATTTAGGAAGTTGAAAAACATAAAAGCAGTGTAAATCTAAAAATTGAAGAAACTTATAGTTGTCGTCAAATTTCCGTTGTTTTGACGTCAAATTCGGATTCAGCGTTAAATTTCCTAGAAGAATAGTATTCAAAATCGCTTAAAAACAAAAGTCTAATTTTTCAGCTCCGCTGGCAACGGCTGATCGGGAGCTCGGTTTACGGAAAATAGTTTCTTCGGCCCTCTTTGCATTTTTTTCATCAAAACTTTTGCTATGTACGTGTGTAAGGCAATCGAATGAAGACTCCTGCGAATTAAAGGAATTAAATCACGTAGGTAGGTAAGTTTTGACTCCGAAAAGCACGGTTAAAGTTCGATTTTCGAGAGTTAAAAACCGATTTTGGTTTATAATAATAAACCATTGTAATCGCCCAAGAAAAAAAATTTTCTAAACCCCCTCAAAATTTGATGTTTTACGTTTCAAGGCATGTAGAATCCGAATATCCAATAAAAAACATTCTGTCCGTCCGCCGTACGGCGTCCGCCGTTAGCAGTTTTCCGGCCAAACTGTAAAAGCTAAAAATTTGAAATTTTCACCAAAAATCAATCTCGGTTCTACCACGGCCCAATTCTTGAACCAACTTGCTAGCTCAATTTTAAGGGTATTTTTGGGGAGTTTTGAGGGGGAGAAAATTCATATTTTCCACGGTTTTTCAGAAAAATGTGTACGTGGTATCAAATTATGAGAGGATTAAAAGAAGGAACGGACGGAACGAAAGGAACGGAAGGAACGAACGGAAAAGAAGGAACGGACAGAACGGACGGAAAAGAAGGCACGGACGGAACGGACGGAAAAGAAGGAACGGAAGGAACGAACGGGACGGACGGAAAGGACGTTCCGGACTTTTCGCGCATTCCGGACTTTCCGGACGTTCCGGGTTTTCCGGACTTTCCGGAGGTTCCGGGTTTTCCGGAGTTTCCGTACTTTCCGGACTTTCCGGACTTTTCGGACATTCCGGATTTTCCGGACGTTCCGGGTTTTCCGGGTTTTCCGGACTTTCCGGACGTTCCGGGTTTTCCGGACGTTCCGGGTTTTCCGGACTTTCCGGACGTTCCGGGTTTTCCGGGTTTTCCGGACTTTCCGGACGTTCCGGGTTTTCCGGACTTTCCGGACATTCCGGACTTTCCGGACATTCTGGACTTTCCGGACGTTCCGGGTTTTCCGGAGGTTCCGGGTTTTCCGGACTTTCCGGACTTTCCGGACATTCCTGACTTTCCGGACATTCCGGACATTCCGGACTTTCCGGACTTTCCGGGTTTTCCGGGTTTTCCGGACTTTCCGGACATAGGGTATGGACAAACAAAAATATATTTTGATGATTTTATAAGAATGTTTTAGAATGTTTATTCTAGCCGGAAAATCCCAAATAGGAAGACGAATTTTTGCCCCCAATGAGTTGGGGCTGAAAAATTCTAACTTGTTTTATTTATTTTTAATTATTATTTTTTTTTTTTGTTATTTTCACTGCCAGAAAACTTTTTAAAAATTATTTTAATTTTTTTCATTCAATTAAAATTAAAATTTTAATTTTATTTGAAATTATAATTTTATTTACATTTTGAATGATTGGAATTATTTTCGTGAGTTTTGCCATAAATGGTGTTTGTCTGCATGTCAAAATTCGTCTCGTACTAATTAATCGCTCAATTCGTTTAAAAATTGATGAAAAATTGGGCCGGGCTCAATTCGCAAATCGAACGATTCTGTCATTAGCAGAGAAAATCAAATCAAATTATTCAAATTCAAATTCAAATTCAAATTCAAATCAAACTATTCAAAACTATTCAACTAATCAAACTATTCATAATAACTGGAGCAGCGGCGAATGGAAGCCGAATTGAATGCAGAGGTATTCAACTTAATGTCATGAACAGAACTCCGTTTCAATATTCACACACGAGAATTCCCCGGTCGTTCATATTCGATCAACAGTTTCTATTAAAGAGCAGTTTCGGAACGAGAGTAAATAATAAGCGTTTTGATTCGGGATGCATGAGAAAGAATTTATAATTATTTTTGTCGATGCGATACAACAAACCATTAAACGAGAATGGGAGACGGATTTCATCAATATTTTCTTATATAATATTTTTTCTTAATTATAACAACACACCGAGCGTAGCTCAATAATCACAAAAAAAGAAACACATCATCGCTATATAAACGGAAAAACTGCAAAAAAATGACTCTACAGTGGTTTGTTATTCCATTCCAGACCTAGGGGACGTTTGCCTAGGAATTCCGAATGAAAAAACTATGACATTACGTTCACTATGCCATTTTAATCCAACGTTTGAATTCGAATTAAATTTTTGAGAACTGTCGCATTTCAAATTTAATTAAGTTGTTGGTTAGGAAGATTATCTGTCGACGTCATTCACTTTTAGACGTCCATTCTTTCCATAAGTTTCATAATTTGAATCCAACGTTTGATTGCGACTTTAATTTTTATGATGATATTATGAAATGAATGAAGTGAATAAAATAGATGAAATGAATGAAACGAATGAAGTGTTTGAAATGAATGAAACGAATGGAACGGAAGGAACGGGCGGAACAGACGGAAAAGAAGAGCGGATGGAACGGACGGAACGGACGGAAAAGAAGGAACGGACGGAACGGACGGAAAAGAAGGAACGGACGGAACGGACGGAAAAGAAAGAACAGACGGAACGGAAGGAATGGCCGGAACGGACAGAAAAGAAGGATCGAACGGAACAGAAGGAACGGACGGAAAAGAAGGAACGGACGGAACGAACGGAAAAGAAGGAACGGGAGGAACGGACGGAAAAGAAGGAACGGACGGAAAGAAGGAACGGAAGGAACGGACGGAACGGTAGGAATGGCCGGAACGGACGGAACAGAAGGAACGGACGGAACGGACAGAAAAGAAGGAACGGACGGAACGGACGGAAAAGAAGGAACGGACGGAACGGAAGGAATGGCCGGAACGGACGGAACGGACAGAAAAGAAGGAACGGACGTTACAGACAGAACGGAAAGAACGGACGGAACGGACGGAAAAGAAGGAACGGACGGAACAGAAGGAACGGACGGAACGGACGGAACAGAAGGAACGGACGGAACAGAAGGAACGGACGGAACAGAAGGAACGGACGGAACAGAAGGAACAGACGGACCGGACGGAACGGACGGAACAGCAGTAACGGACGGAACAGACGGAACGAACGGAAAGACCGGAATGTCCGGAAAGTCCGGAAAGTCCGGAATGTCCGGAAAGTCCGGAAAGTCCGGAAAACCCGGAAAACCCGGAACGTCCGGAAAGTACGGAAAGTCCGGAATGTCCGGAATGTCCGGAAAGTCAGGAATGTCCGGAAAGTCCGGAAAGTCCGGAAAACCCGGAACCTCCGGAAAACCCGGAACGTCCGGAAAGTCCAGAATGTCCGGAAAGTCCGGAATGTCCGGAAAGTCCGGAAAACCCGGAACGTCCGGAAAGTCCGGAAAACCCGGAACGTCCGGAAAGTCCGGAAAGTCCGGAAAACCCGGAACGTCCGGAAAGTCCGGAAAGTCCGGAATGTCCGGAAAGTCCGGAAAGTCCGGAATTTCCGGAAAGTCCGGAATGTCCGGAAAGTCCGGAAAGTCCGGAATGTCCGGAAAGTCCGGAACGTCCGGAAAGTCCGGAAAGTCCGGAATGTCCGGAAAGTCCGGAAAGTCCGGAATGTCCGGAAAGTCCGGAAAGTCCGGAAAGTCCGGAATGTCCGGAAAGTCCGGAATGTCCGGAAAGTCCGGAATGTCCGGAAAGTCCGGAATGTCCGGAAAGTCCGGAAAACCCGGAATGTCCGGAAAGTCCGGAAAACCCGGAACGTCCGGAAAGTCCGGAAAACCCGGACGTTCCGGGTTTTCCGGACTTTCCGGACTTTCCGGACATTCCGGACTTTCCGGACATTCCGGACTTTCCGGACTTTCCGGACATTCCGGACGTTCCGGACGTTCCGGGTTTTCCGGACGTTCCGGGTTTTCTGGACTTTCCGGACTTTCCGGACGTTCCGGGTTTTCCGGGTTTTCCGGACTTTCCGGACGTTCCGGGTTTTCCGGACTTTCCGGACATTCCGGACTTTCCGGACATTCCGGACTTTCCGGACTTTCCGGACGTTCCGGGTTTTCCGGACGTTCCGGGTTTTCCGGACTTTCCGGACTTTCCGGACGTTCCGGGTTTTCCGGACGTTCCGGGTTTTCCGGACTTTCCGGACATTCCGGACTTTCCGGACATTCTGGACTTTCCGGACGTTCCGGGTTTTCCGGAGGTTCCGGGTGTTCCGGACTTTCCGGACTTTCCGGACATTCCTGACTTTCCGGACATTCCGGACATTCCGGACTTTCCGTACTTTCCGGACGTTCCGGGTTTTCCGGGTTTTCCGGACTTTCCGGACTTTCCGGACATTCCGGACTTTCCGGACTTTCCGGACATTCCGGTCTTTCCGTTCGTTCCGTCTGTTCCGTCCGTTACTGCTGTTCCGTCCGTTCCGTCCGGTCCGTCTGTTCCTTCTGTTCCGTCCGTTCCTTCTGTTCCGTCCGTTCCTTCTGTTCCGTCCGTTCCTTCTGTTCCGTCCGTTCCGTCCGTTCCTTCTGTTCCGTCCGTTCCTTCTTTTCCGTCCGTTCCGTCCGTTCTTTCCGTTCTGTCTGTAACGTCCGTTCCTTCTTTTCTGTCCGTTCCGTCCGTTCCGGCCATTCCTTCCGTTCCGTCCGTTCCTTCTTTTCCGTCCGTTCCGTCCGTTCCTTCTTTTCTGTCCGTTCCGTCCGTTCCTTCTGTTCCGTCCGTTCCGGCCATTCCTACCGTTCCGTGCGTTCCTTCCGTTCCTTCTTTCCGTCCGTTCCTTCTTTTCCGTCCGTTCCTTCCGTTCCGTCCGTTCCTCCCGTTCCTTCTTTTCCGTTCGTTCCGTCCGTTCCTTCTTTTCCGTCCGTTCCTTCTGTTCCGTTCGATCCTTCTTTTCTGTCCGTTCCGGCCATTCCTTCCGTTCCGTCTGTTCTTTCTTTTCCGTCCGTTCCGTCCGTTCCTTCTTTTCCGTCCGTTCCGTCCGTTCCTTCTTTTCCGTCCGTTCCGTACGTTCCATCCGCTCTTCTTTTCCGTCTGTTCCGCCCGTTCCTTCCGTTCCATTCGTTTCATTCATTTCAAACACTTCATTCGTTTCATTCATTTCATCTATTTTATTCACTTCATTCATTTCATAATATCATCATAAAAATTAAAGTCGCAATCAAACGTTGGATTCAAATTATGAAACTTATGGAAAGAATGGACGTCTAAAAGTGAATGACGTCGACAGATAATCTTCCTAACCAACAACTTAATTAAATTTGAAATGCGACAGTTCTCAAAAATTTAATTCGAATTCAAACGTTGGATTAAAATGGCATAGTGAACGTAATGTCATAGTTTTTTCATTCGGAATTCCTAGGCAAACGTCCCCTAGGTCTGGAATGGAATAACAAACCACTGTAGAGTCATTTTTTTGCAGTTTTTCCGTTTATATAGCGATGATGTGTTTCTTTTTTTGTGATTATTGAGCTACGCTCGGTGTGTTGTTATAATTAAGAAAAAATATTATATAAGAAAATATTGATGAAATCCGTCTCCCATTCTCGTTTAATGGTTTGTTGTATCGCATCGACAAAAATAATTATAAATTCTTTCTCATGCATCCCGAATCAAAACGCTTATTATTTACTCTCGTTCCGAAACTGCTCTTTAATAGAAACTGTTGATCGAATATGAACGACCGGGGAATTCTCGTGTGTGAATATTGAAACGGAGTTCTGTTCATGACATTAAGTTGAATACCTCTGCATTCAATTCGGCTTCCATTCGCCGCTGCTCCAGTTATTATGAATAGTTTGATTAGTTGAATAGTTTTGAATAGTTTGATTTGAATTTGAATTTGAATTTGAATTTGAATAATTTGATTTGATTTTCTCTGCTAATGACAGAATCGTTCGATTTGCGAATTGAGCCCGGCCCAATTTTTCATCAATTTTTAAACGAATTGAGCGATTAATTAGTACGAGACGAATTTTGACATGCAGACAAACACCATTTATGGCAAAACTCACGAAAATAATTCCAATCATTCAAAATGTAAATAAAATTATAATTTCAAATAAAATTAAAATTTTAATTTTAATTGAATGAAAAAAATTAAAATAATTTTTAAAAAGTTTTCTGGCAGTGAAAATAACAAAAAAAAAAAAATAATTAAAAATAAATAAAACAAGTTAGAATTTTTCAGCCCCAACTCATTGGGGGCAAAAATTCGTCTTCCTATTTGGGATTTTCCGGCTAGAATAAACATTCTAAAACATTCTTATAAAATCATCAAAATATATTTTTGTTTGTCCATACCCTATCTGGCATATGCATACAACCAATATTTGAATAGCTAAGTAAGAAAATTAATATGTTATGTTAGAAACCAATCCCTTTTGGCTGTCATTTTGGTTTATTATCATTAATAAACCATTGTAATCACCCAAGAAAAAAAAATTTCTAACCCCCCTCAAAATTTGATGTTTTACGTTTCAAGGCATGTAGAATCCGAATATCCAATAAAAAAATTCTGTCCGTCCGCCGTACGCCGTCCGCCGTTAGCAGTTTTCCGGCCAAACTGTAAAAGCTAAAAATTTGAAATTTTCACCAAAAATCAATCTCGGTTCTACGACGGCCCAATTCTTGAACCAACTTGCTAGCTCAATTTTAAGGGTATTTTTGGGGAGTTTCGAGTGGGAGAAAATTCATATTTTCCGCGGTTTTTCAGAAAAATGTGTACGTGGTATCAAATTATATAGATTTTTGGACGCTGAATCGAATGAGACCATCGCGGGGTCGATAGCTCCATTGGTTCCCGAGTTATCACAGCTTTTGTGGGAGGTACTTTTGTGTGGGAATTTGGGAGATTTTCAGATATTTGACATGAGGGTATAACTCGAGAGTTCTTGGAGCTATAAAAATCGTTCTATACTCATTGGAATGGTCGACAAACACTCTCTCCAGCTGTACTGTTAGGCAAAAAATTTAGTTTTCAATTAGGAAATTGAGAAAAATAAAATTAATTAAAATTACAATAGTTGCTACGGATTTTTCTCCGATAGTTACCGATCTGTTTTCCGGTTAAACGTTTACACATGTTCTGAATAATTACTATCATAAATGGATAGGATTCTGAAATTATTATTGTAGTGAAGGAATAATAAACTACTGTACAATCATTTGCAGCGTTTTTCTTGGTGGTTTTGTTTACGCTTCCACACGTAACGTGATTTGCGAAGGGGAAGGATGTGTGTGTATGGCCAGCTTATTAAAATTATATTAAAGGTTTCAACTGAAGCACAACAATCAGTCCCAATATTCCGAAGCACGATGGATAAATGCTTTATCGCCAATTATTCTGTCTCGATCCTATCTCCCTCCAGACACTTCACAAAAACATGAAGTCTAGAAGTCCCATTGAAGCGAAAGCTGCTCTATGACGAGTCCCGCAGCGCATAGCCTTCCGACGGTTTTTCTCAGAACACTGTACAAAATACCTAGTCAAAGACAGTTGTCTGGACGTTTTGTTCTCCTTCGACACGCAACGCTGACATCTGCTACTCACGACCATGATATTGCTGAGTATTTTGTTGCAACGTAACGTATTCTTTACAGAGATGAGCGATGGGAAAATATTTTTTATTATAATGCGATAGATAGACTATGTTCTTACAGTTAAAAAAATGCAAATTCAAAAAACAGTTAACAAGTTTATTACCATAATTTTTTAATAACTTATCATTCGTCAATGGTTTTTTTCGAGTAAAACAAGAATTCATGAATTCTAAATGATTTTTTTAAGCCCCAAGGCTCCCACTAAGCCCAGAAAAGTTCTGATAGGTCACGCGTTCTTTCCTGTATTTTTGGTACGTACTATGAATAATGTGGAAACTTGCAAAATCCAGTGCGAAAAAGATGGTTCGTCTGAAACCATCCAGTGGGAACACTATACTAACTGGCTTATATCAGAGCGTCTTGAATTTATTAGTGTTTTTCATTCTGATTGTCTTGGCCATTGCGATCGCGCGCGGTCTTTGAACGGCTTTAAAAAACGATTACCTTATCCCAGTGAAGTAAACTAATTCGGTTAAAATTTTAAAACGGCTTTTCAATCTTTTACTCCTCCTACTTAATGGAAAATATTTATGAATAGTTTTGCAAAATAGTAATAATAATATAGGTACTTAGGTATAATAGAATTCCAGTCTACATTCATCGTAAGCATGCAAAACGCTGCAAATGATAGTACAGTGGTTTATTATTCCTTGCTTCAACAATAATTTATGAAGGCCATCCATTCGGGATAGTAACTATTCCGAACAGTTGTGAACGTTTCTACCATAAATCAGATTTGTAACTACGAGGGAAACTTCCTTAGCAACTATAGTACTTTTGATTATTTTTATTTTTCTTAGTTTTCGTAAAAAGCCACATTTTTCGCCTCACGGTACTGTTTGAAATAGTGTTTGAGGACTGTTCCAATGAGTATAGAACTATTTTCAGAGCCCACAAATTTTCTAATTAGAGTGTCGATGTCAATGACCCCGTCACCCTAAACTTGACCGAAATTCGGATCGAATTTTGGTTTCGCTCGATCGCAGTTAGGCCATTCGTTGCTTTCGTGCACACGAACTCTCCGATGATGATCACGCTATCTTGAACATAATAATGAATACCCTATTTTACTCTGCGTGACTAGTTTTTTTTAGATTTCTTTTCTTTTCTCTTGGACCAGTGCAAAAGTGATCCACGAGTTGAGAAGTTGGAGATAATAATATCTGATATCCCAAGCTTTGACATTTTTTTTTTATTCAATGGAATGAGCCACATTTATTTAACAGTCTATAATTAATTGTTCAACATTATTAGTTGAGTATTAGCAGTAACAGTTACCATATAAGTATCCACGGTCAAGTCCGGCTTGCTTCTCAAATCTAGCCAATATTAAAATTATTTTTGTCGATGCGATACAACAAACCATTAAACGAGAATGGGAGACGGATTTCATCAATATTTTCTTATATAATATTTTTTCTTAATTATAACAACACACCGAGCGTAGCTCAATAATCACAAAAAAAGAAACACATCATCGCTATATAAACGGAAAAACTGCAAAAAAATGACTCTACAGTGGTTTGTTATTCCATTCCAGACCTAGGGGACGTTTGCCTAGGAATTCCGAATGAAAAAACTATGACATTACGTTCACTATGCCATTTTAATCCAACGTTTGAATTCGAATTAAATTTTTGAGAACTGTCGCATTTCAAATTTAATTAAGTTGTTGGTTAGGAAGATTATCTGTCGACGTCATTCACTTTTAGACGTCCATTCTTTCCATAAGTTTCATAATTTGAATCCAACGTTTGATTGCGACTTTAATTTTTATGATGATATTATGAAATGAATGAAGTGAATAAAATAGATGAAATGAATGAAACGAATGAAGTGTTTGAAATGAATGAAACGAATGGAACGGAAGGAACGGGCGGAACAGACGGAAAAGAAGAGCGGATGGAACGGACGGAACGGACGGAAAAGAAGGAACGGACGGAACGGACGGAAAAGAAGGAACGGACGGAACGGACGGAAAAGAAAGAACAGACGGAACGGAAGGAATGGCCGGAACGGACAGAAAAGAAGGATCGAACGGAACAGAAGGAACGGACGGAAAAGAAGGAACGGACGGAACGAACGGAAAAGAAGGAACGGGAGGAACGGACGGAACGGAAGGAACGGACGGAACGGACGGAAAAGAAGGAACGGACGGAAAGAAGGAACGGACGGAACGGTAGGAATGGCCGGAACGGACGGAACAGAAGGAACGGACGGAACGGACAGAAAAGAAGGAACGGACGGAACGGACGGAAAAGAAGGAACGGACGGAACGGAAGGAATGGCCGGAACGGACGGAACGGACAGAAAAGAAGGAACGGACGTTACAGACAGAACGGAAAGAACGGACGGAACGGACGGAAAAGAAGGAACGGACGGAACAGAAGGAACGGACGGAACGGACGGAACAGAAGGAACGGACGGAACAGAAGGAACGGACGGAACAGAAGGAACAGACGGACCGGACGGAACGGACGGAACAGCAGTAACGGACGGAACAGACGGAACGAACGGAAAGACCGGAATGTCCGGAAAGTCCGGAAAGTCCGGAATGTCCGGAAAGTCCGGAAAGTCCGGAAAACCCGGAAAACCCGGAACGTCCGGAAGGTCCGGAACGTCCGGAAAGTACGGAAAGTCCGGAATGTCCGGAATGTCCGGAAAGTCAGGAATGTCCGGAAAGTCCGGAAAGTCCGGAAAACCCGGAACCTCCGGAAAACCCGGAACGTCCGGAAAGTCCAGAATGTCCGGAAAGTCCGGAATGTCCGGAAAGTCCGGAAAACCCGGAACGTCCGGAAAGTCCGGAAAACCCGGAAAACCCGGAACGTCCGGAAAGTCCGGAAAGTCCGGAAAACCCGGAACGTCCGGAAAACCCGGAACGTCCGGAAAGTCCGGAAAGTCCGAAATGTCCTGAAAGTCCGGAAAGTCCGGAATTTCCGGAAAGTCCGGAATGTCCGGAAAGTCCGGAATGTCCGGAAAGTCCGGAATGTCCGGAAAGTCCGGAACGTCCGGAAAGTCCGGAAAGTCCGGAATGTCCGGAAAGTCCGGAAAGTCCGGAAAGTCCGGAATGTCCGGAAAGTCCGGAAAGTCCGGAATGTCCGGAAAGTCCGGAAAGTCCGGAATGTCCGGAAAGTCCGGAATGTCCGGAAAGTCCGGAATGTCCGGAAAGTCCGGAAAGTCCGGAAAACCCGGAACGTCCGGAAAACCCGGAAAACCCGGAACGTCCGGAAAGTCCGGAAAGTCCGAAATGTCCTGAAAGTCCGGAAAGTCCGGAATTTCCGGACATTCCGGAATGTCCGGACAGTCCGGAAAGTCCGGAATGTCCGGAAAGTCCGGAAAGTCCGGAAAGTCCGGAAAGTCCGGAAAGTCCGGAATGTCCGGAAAGTCCGGAATGTCCGGAAAGTCCGGAATGTCCGGAAAGTCCGGAATGTCCGGAAAGTCCGGAATGTCCGGAAAGTCCGGAAAACCCGGAACGTCCGGAAAACCCGGAAAATCCGGAACGTCCGGAAAGTCCGGAAAACCCGGACGTTCCGGGTTTTCCGGACTTTCCGGACTTTCCGGACATTCCGGACTTTCCGGACATTCCGGACTTTCCGGACTTTCCGGACGTTCCGGGTTTTCCGGACGTTCCGGGTTTTCCGGACTTTCCGGACTTTCCGGACGTTCCGGGTTTTCCGGACTTTCCGGACGTTCCGGGTTTTCCGGACTTTCCGGACATTCCGGACTTTCCGGACATTCCGGACTTTCCGGACATTCCGGACTTTCCGGACTTTCCGGACGTTCCGGGTTTTCCGGACGTTCCGGGTTTTCCGGACTTTCCGGACTTTCCGGACGTTCCGGGTTTTCCGGACGTTCCGGGTTTTCCGGACTTTCCGGACATTCCGGACTTTCCGGACATTCCGGACTTTCCGGACGTTCCGGGTTTTCCGGAGGTTCCGGGTGTTCCGGACTTTCCGGACTTTCCGGACATTCCTGACTTTCCGGACATTCCGGACATTCCGGACTTTCCGTACTTTCCGGACGTTCCGGGTTTTCCGGGTTTTCCGGACTTTCCGGACTTTCCGGACATTCCGGACTTTCCGGACTTTCCGGACATTCCGGTCTTTCCGTTCGTTCCGTCTGTTCCGTCCGTTACTGCTGTTCCGTCCGTTCCGTCCGGTCCGTCTGTTCCTTCTGTTCCGTCCGTTCCTTCTGTTCCGTCCGTTCCTTCTGTTCCGTCCGTTCCTTCTGTTCCGTCCGTTCCTTCTGTTCCGTCCGTTCCTTCTTTTCCGTCCGTTCCGTCCGTTCTTTCCGTTCTGTCTGTAACGTCCGTTCCTTCTTTTCTGTCCGTTCCGTCCGTTCCGGCCATTCCTTCCGTTCCGTCCGTTCCTTCTTTTCCGTCCGTTCCGTCCGTTCCTTCTTTTCTGTCCGTTCCGTCCGTTCCTTCTGTTCCGTCCGTTCCGGCCATTCCTACCGTTCCGTCCGTTCCTTCTTTTCCGTCCGTTCCGTCCGTTCCTTCCGTTCCGTCCGTTCCTCCCGTTCCTTCTTTTCCGTTCGTTCCGCCCGTTCCTTCTTTTCCGTTCGTTCCGTCCGTTCCTTCTTTTCCGTCCGTTCCTTCTGTTCCGTTCGATCCTTCTTTTCTGTCCGTTCCGGCCATTCCTTCCGTTCCGTCTGTTCTTTCTTTTCCGTCCGTTCCGTCCGTTCCTTCTTTTCCGTCCGTTCCGTCCGTTCCTTCTTTTCCGTCCGTTCCGTCCGTTCCATCCGCTCTTCTTTTCCGTCTGTTCCGCCCGTTCCTTCCGTTCCATTCGTTTCATTCATTTCAAACACTTCATTCGTTTCATTCATTTCATCTATTTTATTCACTTCATTCATTTCATAATATCATCATAAAAATTAAAGTCGCAATCAAACGTTGGATTCAAATTATGAAACTTATGGAAAGAATGGACGTCTAAAAGTGAATGACGTCGACAGATAATCTTCCTAACCAACAACTTAATTAAATTTGAAATGCGACAGTTCTCAAAAATTTAATTCGAATTCAAACGTTGGATTAAAATGGCATAGTGAACGTAATGTCATAGTTTTTTCATTCGGAATTCCTAGGCAAACGTCCCCTAGGTCTGGAATGGAATAACAAACCACTGTAGAGTCATTTTTTTGCAGTTTTTCCGTTTATATAGCGATGATGTGTTTCTTTTTTTGTGATTATTGAGCTACGCTCGGTGTGTTGTTATAATTAAGAAAAAATATTATATAAGAAAATATTGATGAAATCCGTCTCCCATTCTCGTTTAATGGTTTGTTGTATCGCATCGACAAAAATAATTATAAATTCTTTCTCATGCATCCCGAATCAAAACGCTTATTATTTACTCTCGTTCCGAAACTGCTCTTTAATAGAAACTGTTGATCGAATATGAACGACCGGGGAATTCTCGTGTGTGAATATTGAAACGGAGTTCTGTTCATGACATTAAGTTGAATACCTCTGCATTCAATTCGGCTTCCATTCGCCGCTGCTCCAGTTATTATGAATAGTTTGATTAGTTGAATAGTTTTGAATAGTTTGATTTGAATTTGAATTTGAATTTGAATTTGAATAATTTGATTTGATTTTCTCTGCTAATGACAGAATCGTTCGATTTGCGAATTGAGCCCGGCCCAATTTTTCATCAATTTTTAAACGAATTGAGCGATTAATTAGTACGAGACGAATTTTGACATGCAGACAAACACCATTTATGGCAAAACTCACGAAAATAATTCCAATCATTCAAAATGTAAATAAAATTATAATTTCAAATAAAATTAAAATTTTAATTTTAATTGAATGAAAAAAATTAAAATAATTTTTAAAAAGTTTTCTGGCAGTGAAAATAACAAAAAAAAAAATAATAATTAAAAATAAATAAAACAAGTTAGAATTTTTCAGCCCCAACTCATTGGGGGCAAAAATTCGTCTTCCTATTTGGGATTTTCCGGCTAGAATAAACATTCTAAAACATTCTTATAAAATCATCAAAATATATTTTTGTTTGTCCATACCCTATCTGGCATATGCATACAACCAATATTTGAATAGCTAAGTAAGAAAATTAATATGTTATGTTAGAAACCAATCCCTTTTGGCTGTCATTTTGGTTTATTATCATTAATAAACCATTGTAATCACCCAAGAAAAAAAATTTTCTAACCCCCCTCAAAATTTGATGTTTTACGTTTCAAGGCATGTAGAATCCGAATATCCAATAAAAAAAATTCTGTCCGTCCGCCGTACGCCGTCCGCCGTTAGCAGTTTTCCGGCCAAACTGTAAAAGCTAAAAATTTGAAATTTTCACCAAAAATCAATCTCGGTTCTACGACGGCCCAATTCTTGAACCAACTTGCTAGCTCAATTTTAAGGGTATTTTTGGGGAGTTTCGAGTGGGAGAAAATTCATATTTTCCACGGTTTTTCAGAAAAATGTGTACGTGGTATCAAATTATATAGATTTTTGGACGCTGAATCGAATGAGACCATCGCGGGGTCGATAGCTCCATTGGTTCCCGAGTTATCACAGCTTTTGTGGGAGGTACTTTTGTGTGGGAATTTGGGAGATTTTCAGATATTTGACATGAGGGTATAACTCGAGAGTTCTTGGAGCTATAAAAATCGTTCTATACTCATTGGAATGGTCGACAAACACTCTCTCCAGCTGTACTGTTAGGCAAAAAATTTAGTTTTCAATTAGGAAATTGAGAAAAATAAAATTAATTAAAATTACAATAGTTGCTACGGATTTTTCTCCGATAGTTACCGATCTGTTTTCCGGTTAAACGTTTACACATGTTCTGAATAATTACTATCATAAATGGATAGGATTCTGAAATTATTATTGTAGTGAAGGAATAATAAACTACTGTACAATCATTTGCAGCGTTTTTCTTGGTGGTTTTGTTTACGCTTCCACACGTAACGTGATTTGCGAAGGGGAAGGATGTGTGTGTATGGCCAGCTTATTAAAATTATATTAAAGGTTTCAACTGAAGCACAACAATCAGTCCCAATATTCCGAAGCACGATGGATAAATGCTTTATCGCCAATTATTCTGTCTCGATCCTATCTCCCTCCAGACACTTCACAAAAACATGAAGTCTAGAAGTCCCATTGAAGCGAAAGCTGCTCTATGACGAGTCCCGCAGCGCATAGCCTTCCGACGGTTTTTCTCAGAACACTGTACAAAATACCTAGTCAAAGACAGTTGTCTGGACGTTTTGTTCTCCTTCGACACGCAACGCTGACATCTGCTACTCACGACCATGATATTGCTGAGTATTTTGTTGCAACGTAACGTATTCTTTACAGAGATGAGCGATGGGAAAATATTTATTATAATGCGATAGATAGACTATGTTCTTACAGTTAAAAAAAATGCAAATTCAAAAAACTGTTAACAAGTTTATTACCATAATTTTTTAATTACTTATCATTCGTCAATGGTTTTTTTCGAGTAAAACAAGAATTCATGAATTCTAAATGATTTTTTTAAGCCCCAAGGCTCCCACTAAGCCCAGAAAAGTTCTGATAGGTCACGCGTTCTTTCCTGTATTTTTGGTACGTACTATGAATAATGTGGAAACTTGCAAAATCCAGTGCGAAAAAGATGGTTCGTCTGAAACCATCCAGTGGGAACTCTATACTAACTGGCTTATATCAGAGCGTCTTGAAATTAGTGTTTTTCATTCTGATTGTCTTGGCCATTGCGATCGCGCGCGGTCTTTGAACGGCTTTAAAAAACGATTACCTTATCCCAGTGAAGTAAACTAATTCGGTTAAAATTTTAAAACGGCTTTTCAATCTTTTACTCCTCCTACTTAATGGAAAATATTTATGAATAGTTTTGCAAAATAGTAATAATAATATAGGTAGGTATAATAGAATTCCAGTCTACATTCATCGTAAGCATGCAAAACGCTGCAAATGATAGTACAGTGGTTTATTATTCCTTGCTTCAACAATAATTTATGAAGGCCATCCATTCGGGATAGTAACTATTCCGAACAGTTGTGAACGTTTCTACCATAAATCAGATTTGTAACTACGAGGGAAACTTCCTTAGCAACTATAGTACTTTTGATTATTTTTATTTTTCTTAGTTTTCATAAAAAGCCACATTTTTCGCCTCACGGTACTGTTTGAAATAGTGTTTGAGGACTGTTCCAATGAGTATAGAACGATTTTCAGAGCCCACAAATTTTCTAATTAGAGTGTCGATGTCAATGACCCCGTCACCCTAAACTTGACCGAAATTCGGATCGAATTTTGGTTTCGCTCGATCGCAGTTAGGCCATTCGTTGCTTTCGTGCACACGAACTCTCCGATGATGATCACGCTATCTTGAACATAATAATGAATACCCTATTTTACTCTGCGTGACTAGTTTTTTTTAGATTTCTTTTCTTTTCTCTTGGACCAGTGCAAAAGTGATCCACGAGTTGAGAAGTTGGAGATAATAATATCTGATATCCCAAGCTTTGACATTTTTTTTTTATTCAATGGAATGAGCCACATTTATTTAACAGTCTATAATTAATTGTTCAACATTATTAGTTGAGTATTAGCAGTAACGGTTACCATATAAGTATCCACGGTCAAGTCCGGCTTGCTTCTCAAATCTAGCCAATATTAATAATCTACATAGAAGACCCCGAAGTTGCCCGAAAAGGCGACAGTTCTTGGCGGAAATACTAGAAATTGGAGAATATACCAAACTCAGTTTTGATGCTATTCGACCACGGCAGGAAAATTGGGGAAAGATTGCGTAGCAAAGAAGGATCATGAGGTATAAATATCAGAATCAGTAATTTTTCAGCCTATAGTAACCCCGCATTGTCTAAAACCCTTGAAATGATGTCTGATAAAACCAGGGACCCGTATTACCTACCTCACATTTCACTGAATAGAATTCGAACTTTGAGAGATGTAAGAATTACTATTGAGGAGTATAATTATATCTCGAAAAACGAATTATCATTCAATAATAAACCGCTGTAATCCCTTACAAAAAATAATTTCTAACCACATCAAAAATCGACGCTTTACGTTTCAAGTTACGTAGAATTCTCAATTTTAAGGGTATTTTGAAGGTTTTAATTAAGGTGGAAATTCGTACTCTCCCATGTTTTTTGGACAAAGGTGTGTCAGGTATCAATCTATATAGATTTTTTTATGCTTAATCGAATAAGACCAAAACGGGGTTGACAACCTTGTTGGTTTTCGAGTTATCACAGCCTATATATGAAATAGTCTAGATTTTGAACCATCAAGTATCTGCACTGAATGATTTCAATTGTAAAGATCATCATTGTGCATTGCATGCATCGAATGCCAGTTTAGTTTCCATGGACAATGGAACCCAAACGACAATACAAGCAATACAGCCGGTAATAACGGGAAGAGGAGGTCTTCATAGCGAGAGTCATGCGAGTGAGTCAATTCACCACATATGTCGCCAATTTTACCCCCGACGTTCGCCATACACTTCCTTACTGCTTCATTTCCTGCTACTTCTTAAGCCTACATAAGTCAATGCTGACCGTGTTGCCGACAATTTTTCCGAGCACTAAGATTGGGAAGGATGAACTACGCGTTGCAATTGTATTCGCTCAGCTCTCCGTGGACAAGCTCCAGTTCCCAGATGCGTCCGAATTGCTTTTCCACTGCAAGTAAGCCTCTTTTTTAAAGTGAATTGTACTCAGCTTTTGGAGACAAGACAAACCCGAAAACCTAGGTACTCTCCGAACTTCAATAGAATGCTGGAGTTTTGCTTTCGCCCCTTTGGGCATCATCATGGCAATATACACCATGAACTTTACACAGAGCCAAGGAGCGCTAGTAAAATTAACTTAGTAAGTGCCAACACAATAAATCAGTTCTTCGCTCGTACCTAGCTTTCAGCTGAGTAATAAAAATGTGGATATCAAGATTATACAATGCCCACGTATTCGTTTTTCATTCAATTCATTTTTCGAGCTATGCTGTTTATTTACTAGTAGGGTGTAAAGGATTGTATTATGATTTACAAAATTTATTACTATCATTGTAGTAGCCAAACTCAGCATTTGGGAATAAACAAAAATTAGGATGGAATTAATCATTTTTGGGGACCCGATGTGAGGTGTTGAGTATGTATAGGAGTATATTTCAGGATTATTATCCAATAACAAATTAATATTCAATCAATGCATTAAACTGATTCAATCAACAAACCTTCAACAATGGTTTATTCAATAATAAACCGTTTTAATCGCTCAAGTAAAATCTCCCCTCTCCAAATTAAATTTTTTACGATTCCAGGCATGCAGAATCCAAATATCCAATAAAAATAAAAATTATATCCGTCCGCCCCAACATTTTTCTAAAAAATGTTGTCTGAATCTTCTCTTTGCCGTCACATTTTTTGATGCCCAAGAGTCGTGAGGCCGTTGCAATGTTCACTAAAAATTATTTTTGTGCTAACAATGGACCAATTTGTCAGCCAAATCGCTACCTCAATTTTGAAGTTTTTTTTGGGAGTTTTAAAGGGAGGAATACGATTTTTCTAAGGATTTCCAACGTGTTTTTGGTTGCAATTTCTATAGATTTTTTGACGCCCATTGAGACCATTGCGGGGTCAGTAGTTTTATTGATTCTCGACGTATCGGAGCTTTTGTGTAGAATTTTCGGAATTTTGAGAGTTTTTAGAGCTGGAAAAATCGTTCTGATAATCGTTGGATTGGTCGCCAAACACTCTTTCAAGGTGCGTCGTCACGCGGTTAATTCGACTTGAAAATTAGGCACTTAAAAATAATAAAATAATGCGTTGTCAGGTGGGTGGAAACGATGAGGGGGTTAGTTAGTATTACGAGTGTAATAGTAATTCATTTTGGGGTCGTTCCTTCTTAAATCGTAATTGAAGTTAAAAAAAAGAAAAAAACACGGATCAATAATTAAGCTACGATTTGCACGCTGGAGTGCTGAATCGAATTGTTCAGGTAGCTCCAACAGTTTTCGAGTTATTGCAGTTTTTGTTACGGATTTTCGAGCTTTTAAAAACTAGGTTCAATACATTATGATACCAGGGCATTGACATTCATTATTAAATAAAAATTGTTTTACATTCGTTGCAATATTAATAAGTCAAAGAGTCTCCTGTACCATAATCCTCGATAATTCGCTTGTGAAGCCATGATAAATTTACATTATGGAACTTGATTGCTCTCGACCGCCATTTCTCCTCGACTCTTATCTTGCTCTTCAGCGAGATAGTGACACGTTCGGTAACGCTTTCTATCCTTTTTTGCTCAAGCTGGATTCGTTCGTAACAGATCCGCAAGAGAGCTCTAGTAGTGACGTCATTCGAATTACTGTCTTAGCAGCTCGTGACGTCAGCCAAAATGCATCCCTAGGGGGCAACTGTCTTTCTCGCTCGCTCGCTCTCGCTTACAAGGTCAGAGTGCATTGTGATCCTAGAAAAAGGGGGAGGTCTACGAAGCGGAGGCTCCGCGTTGTTCGTACTCAACAACAAGAGAAGACGCTTTTATAGCTCAAGGTGGGGGAAAGAGGAAAGCTTTTTGGGGTGCAATCACAAAAATTGCCCTCTTTTTTCTCTGCTTAAGCCCTGGCTAGTTCTCTCCTTCTCTAAGATTTCCCCTCTTCGGAACTTCCCCTACCATTTCACCCGCGACGCCTTCCCCACGTGCCGGCTCCTCCCGCCCGTTATTCAGTCACACGTGGGCCTGTGCGAGGACTCGACCGGCGCTTGCTGTGATGGAGTTGGGCGACATCAAGCTGCGCAGCGGTAAGTCGGATATTTGTTTTGACACTGCGTTACCTGCTGGTATCCGATTCAAGGACAGAGCCCTCGAATTGAGCGTATTAAGTCTTCCCAACGCGACTTTTCCCAATTTCAAGCGAAGGATTCGCTCGACGCTGAAATTTCCCTCCCGGTTTCCCGACCGAGATCCCGGGTTTCAAGAGGGGTAGATCCGGAGGGGACTATCGAGCGGCGGATAACTCTCCTCCCTGCCCCTCAGCAACCCCTCCGTTCGATTACGAGGCGCGGTCACCTCACCGGGCGTTGCAGAGGAGCTGGGACTGGGATAGGAGGCCCAGCGGCACCTCCTCCTGAGGGTTCAGCTTCCCTCCGTTCCCCTTATGCAGGCATCCATCGGTATAATCTTCCCTTCGGTACCTGAACGTTTTAAGATGAACACAAATATTACGTAGTTGCTTTCCCTACAGTTGTATATATTATACTTTGACAGGTGGTCATCATCAGTACTAATATACCCTATAGACCCAAAATTGTTCTTTAGGGTAAAAAAAAAATAGAAACAGTTATATTTTTAGAAAAAAATGTCATCGGTTCATAAAATTCACGCAAAATGTTCAATCCTATAGGTTGCTCATTTTTTTACTAGATTTATCTTCAGCATTCGCGAATCTGTTTTTCCGATGCTAAATGATCGTGTTTGTACATTCAAGTTAACCGGATAACTAAAATAGCTCAACCTATGTTTCATATTGCGCTGCTTCATTCAATCACAATTTGAGTATTCGACATCTATTTTTTCGAAAGGGACGCGCGATTACAAAATTGAACAAATTAGCCAGAAAATTGTTATTTAATAACGACTTATTAGAATAAAGAAGGAATCGATCATATTATAAGAATTTCAACCCTCTCTTTATCTACATAAATCGACATCGTTTCCTTCTAGAAAAAAAGGTTTTTTTTTTTCAAATTTGCTAGTTTATTGTGGTCATCATTGTTTATCTTGGAAATATTTTTATTGCCGTTGAGAGCACATATTAAATCAATCGTATCACCAACCTGAAATTTAGAACTAGAAAATATACGTTAATTTTCTATAGTTGCTACTGAAGTAAAAGATTTCAATCATGTAACTAAATCAATGGAACACGCTTCGATAAATTCTGACTCCGGAAGAAGGTAGGAAATGAAGGAGAAAAGACGTGAACCTCTGACAATTATCAGTTCTTTCAAACTTGAGCGTTGGTTTATTTTTCATTTTCAAGTAGCAGATGTTGCTATGGAGTCACTTATTATCATTTGATTGGAACTGCTGAACATAGACCTTTTGAACGCAGATATACGACTTCTTTTGCTACCTACTTGAGCAGACCCGATCTGGCCAGTCTTGCGTTTTCTTGGAGACATGAACGACAGGAAACAACGTGTATTGATCACCTTTATGAGCACAACGGGTGAACCGTTTTCCAAAGGGGATCAACTCAATATGTTAGCTAGCGTTTTTACTTATTATTTTCTAATGGAAACCAGTATGATAGTTTATTATTTATATTATATTCTGGTAAATCAAATAAAATTAAAATAAATAATCTCTTTCTAGCTATTTACCTCTTCCACTTCAAAAAACATCCCTTATAACAAACACATTTCTAAAAACCTAGGAAATTCCTCACAAAATTTGCGAGAACTTGAGAACCGTTAAAGCTATCGACCCCGTTATCGTCTTATTCGATTCAGTGTCAAAAAATATATAGTAATGAATATCAAATACGCATTGGAAAATTTATTAATCCCCTACGAAACCCCTGACAGTGGAGATATCGATTTGGCTATGATTGATTTATGGTTAAATTTTCAAGTATGTATGTAGCTCCATAAAATTGTTGACAGCGGACGAACGGATTTTTGGAAAAAATTATTGGATTATCGTATTCTAAGTGACTTGAAACATCAAATTTTAGGGGGATTGGAAAACAATTTTTGTTGATCGATCAAATGTGAAATGATCAAAAGTTCATTATCGAATAGTAATGAGCACATTTTCTCAATATTTTCAAGGTGGACTTTATATTCCTTGTACAAATATGTCTTCCAATTCGTATTCTACTCATCTGACCAGTCGCGCGCAGTGATCGCCAAAAGAACTCCGAGTTCCTTGTCGTTAAAGGTTTACTACATTTGTACGTGACAATCCAAACGGCCGATTAAGATTGTTGCCACTCGCGCCTTCGTCACGGTTCCGTTGATAGTAAGTAGCTACAAGAGAGAAAAAAACCATTTTGGAACATCCAGGGGTCACGTGATATAAACACAGCATGTCTCAAGGACTCTGCGCAGTAGTGGGTCGCCGAAATGGAGGACGATCGCGGGCGACCTCCGAGTGACAGTGATAACTAAAAGTTGTGCCTTGTTTCCTTCAGTGGAATACGACTAACGACGTTGATGATGAAATTTGCTGAATCGACGAGTTATTTACATTCTAGCCATCATTGTTGTGCAAGCGAATTCGCTAATAAATTGAATCGAAAGGGTATCTAGTATTATGATGAATTGGTCGTACCCTTTGGGCTTCTCTTCAATTTTGCCCCATTAATTGACTGGAAAATTATTTGATGAAAAACATGCGAAAAGCTTGCGAAACACGAAGGTCGAGTTGAATTGTTTATCATCATATCGTTATTATTCAGATCGAGATGATCATAGCTGTTTTGCTTATAACTCTTTCCATACTCGGGCTGAAAGTTGACTCGCGAGGCTTTTGGAGTAGTCGAGAGTTTGACCTTGTAACTTGCCAGTGAAAAACAAAAGCGATCGAATGAGCGATGGTATGCCGCAGCTTAAAAGGAAAACATAATTAGACGAATTCCATTAAACCTAAAAATATTTGGCGTTCGAAACGATCGAGTGTCAATTGTGAATCTTCATGGCAAAGTCGACTATAGATTATCGAACAGTGTAATCCAGCGAAAATCTAGAAGATTTTCAGTGAGTTGTTGTGCTCTCAGTTACGTCTGCATATTTGCGGCTCATCGTATTATATAACCCTTTGTTACTGAAGAACCCTTTCCTCTTTCCTAGCGTGTACTAAATTATTTAAAATCCCCGCTAGACTTTTCCGCAAATCATTCGCCGATTCTCATGGCGTGTGTTAACGACCACTAACGGAAAATATTTTTGAAAGTAAAAGATCCCTTGCCGTGATTTTCTAAGGGAAAGAACGTGCATGTATCGCCAGCTATTGATGTGTGTCATCGCGATCGTGGAACAGGATCATGAGTTGCCATTAGTACAGACGTGTTGTCATAATTTCACAAATTAATTGGAACCAAACATCGTCTTCGTAGGAAAACACGGTATGGTTCAAAAACACCTTGAGAAGTAACGTTCCGATCAACTCACGTTTCCCAACTTTTGCATCCAAAAATAACTTCCAATTCGATTGTTCGTAGATTTTCGTTAGTGGTCGTAGACTTGGAGTTTACGTCTAGGAGTAAAATTTTTATTTGATGGACTAGACAAGCCGTTATTTCTCACGACTCGAATTTCGTCCTCCCAGGCTAGGTCCCGACTCCCTTTTTATCTCTTCAAACCTGACAATCCAACTACAAAAGGGCCCTCTCTAAAAACTTTCCCTCCCCTACGGCTGTTTTTGTCGCTCTGCTTGAGTCAGTCAGACGGCGGCCTTGGCCATTTGAATTTGAAAAGCGGGGCACAACCTCGGGAAGGCTGTTCGGCTACGTATGTATGAGTGTTGTGTTTTGGCTGCACTGACTGTGCGGCCAAAATGCCCCGTCTCGCTTGCGACTTTTTACAATACTGTTATTGCGGCTGTAATCTCTGGACGAAAGACGAATATTTAAAATTACGATGTTGGTAAGGAATTTTCCCTTATCAATCTGTTGCTTTGAGTAAACGTTCGCAAATGTTCATGCTAAGGAACTATAAGTGGATGGAATTCTTAAATCATAATAGAATTAAAGAAATAAGTTAAGTTTGTTGTAAAAATATATTCGCGACCATAGCTAAAACCACCTCAATGGTAGATTTTTCGCTCGGTCTACCTATCGTTCCGTTGACGTTCTGGCAGATAGAATCTTGAGTGGGGCATAGCCTAAGGGTCCATCATTCATTACCGATCCAATCTACGTGTAATCACACGGATCACTACACGTATATTGGTGGGGCAGCGATGGAGAAGTCGCCCATTACTCACAATACCCGTATTACACGTGGATTCGTGACGCGAAATCGATAGACTAAGCGGAATGCGGACCCACCTATGAGGCCTCGCGAGTCACCATTTCCGAGAAACGCGACGCGGATACGGTTTTTTTCATCGGTCATCCTTCCGGGCGCCAGTAAGACTCCCTTCTGCAAATATTAATTTCAATGCTTCTCCGAATCAATCGTTTGAAATGGATTGCATGAAATCATTCTGAAACAAGTTTAATATCGGTTTTATATCGGACGGATTATCGGAGTTATCCATCAGTTGTATCAAAATTTGCTACACGCCATCAATTTTCGGTGGAAATGAGTAACCGTTTGAGGTGAACTCCAACTTCACTACAGCCATGCGTTTCACTGACAGTTACGTAGCATCTTAGTAACTTCTGCTTCTTTATATTTCCAATTTTCCATTCCTCAATCACGCGTCACTCATGTTCCCGTTTTGCTAATTAAAGTATTTTAATTTAAAAGGCACTTCTTATTTCACCGTTGTATTTCAGATATGAAGCGTGTTCTACACAAAGCACTAGTAAGAATAATAGAGAGTAATAAATATGAAGGCTCATGGTTCATCCAGTGGTCTACAAAGGTGTCAGTGAGTGGTTTCAGCTCGGTATTTGTGAAACCATCAATCGTCTAATGGTTCGTTACGATCACTTAAGTGCACTCATGTTCAATTAGTCTTATGCCATGCTCAATATTAATTATGGTGATGAAATTGACGCTTTCCAAGGCGGTCGGACGGTTTTAATTTGTAGCGACGTTTAATCGGCTTTTCGAAAACGATAAAATCGCTAATTCGACTGCAAAAACGTCAATTTACTGTTCGGCTTTTTGGAGAGCAATAATCTACGCGCGATTATGCAAGAGCGATATGCACGATCTGCATAAATGCATCTTATTATCCGCTTAGAGACGTTGAAATAAGATTAATACCCGTTTCCATATTTTGCGCGTGGCATGCACACTTTCAGCGACAGGTTCGATAATCGTTCGACCAAACTGCATGTACGACTATTAAGTTGGTGTAAATTACAAGAGATATAAGTACCTGCTCCGTTTTTATCGTCAATTTCATTTCGCGACAAGTCCCAGTGCACCTGCTTTCATCGATATTTTGCAACCATTAATTAAGCGGACCTCCTGTTCGTTTTTTTCATCCGAATGCTTCTCAAAATCTCACCTGCTTCAGAAGACTGTGCGATTTCGGTTTATTACTCAGTACCTAATGTACCATACTCAGCAAAAAAATACTAACCTTCAAAATTTGATGTTTCAAAGCCTGTGGAGTCCGAATATTCGGTTCAAGATATCTGTCCGTTCACGGCCAACACTTTTCTGAGAAAACTAATAACTTTAATAGCTACTACATACATGAAATTGTCACCAAAAATTATTCTTGGCCTGACAACGGCTCAATCCTAGCTTGATCGCTACCTGAATTTTTGAAGGGAATTTCTGAGGAGTTTTAAGAGGGAAATTCGTATTTTCCGTACTTGGAACAAGGTGTGTTTGATATCAATTTATATGGATTTTTGAGCGCTAAATCGAATAGCTACGTTGATAGCGTTTACGGTTCTCACAATCGAGGCCTTTTATTTGGAATTTTCTAACTTAGAGATATTTGCCAAGTTGGTATAACTCCATCATCAGTGGAGCTATAAAAATTGTTCCATACTTGTTGGAATTCTCATTTGGCAAGATCGTTCAACTCGAAACATTCGAGAGCTATGGAAGACGTTCTATGCTCGTTACATGCTCTCAAGCTATGTGTTTGGGGCATGATTTAACTTTTAGTTTGATAATGAAGAAAAATAAAAATAATTAAAATTACGATAGTTATGCTAAGGAGTTTCTTCTTATAGTCACCAAATTGTTGTTGGGTGGAAACATTCACATAGATTCTTGGTAGTTACTTTTCAAGTGGATCGTCTCCTTAATACATAAACTGACATTTGAAGCGTTTTTAATGCGTATAGTTGTCCTTGAGTTTCATTGTTACCTATGGTAGTATCTCGACTTACCACACCTTTCTCCGAATAGGTTTGGGAGTTTCATTGGACCTTTTTTGAAGAGAAATCTTGCCAATTCTGCTTTATTGGTACGGGTCAGTGTTAGTTTCTACCTTGAACTGTGAGCGCAGTTGGACTGGTTTAGAGTTATTAATCGAGTTACGTTTTTCTGACGTTCTCATTCCCATCATACCCTCGAACAGTAAGACGACAAGTACACTAGGTGGCCAAAACCATCAATCTATTTAACTCTCCGATTTAATTAAAAACGACTACGTTAACGTTATTAAAGGCGCGAACCGCTGACTCGTAATTAAGTTTCACCTCCTGTCGCATTGGTCTCATTAATAGCGCATTATCATATCAGGATGTCGTAAAACCTTGTTCACTGGCTGTATAAGGTCACCGTCGGTTTTTCGAGTTTTGAAGGAAACATCTGCATGCGAGAACGTGCATCTGTAGTTCAGAAGCAGGTGCGGCCCAGAACTCAAAATAATAGTCCCCACTATCACCCCTATATGACTTGGTGGCTCATTACGCGATCGACGAATCGGGGGAAAGATCCGTTTTATTAAACCCACATAATCGCACGTCAAGTCGTCAAATCGTTCAGTCGCTCAACTTCTGACATCGAGACTGGGTCCTATGCGTTTACCAAAGTATTTGCCGACACTGCAGCTGTTCGGATGATTTGGTTGACACTTTCTCTTCAATGATGGTACGTTATTGAACATTATAAATGAATAAAAATCATCCCATCCAGGATATTTGAAAAATAGTTGCTGACGTTATGATGGGCTTGATCGGAATCTAATTTTGACGTCCATAAAGAATTGGTGTTTACCCCAAAAGTGGTATCTTGGACGAAGGTAAGTAAATTGAGAAAAATCTCTCAGCCCTGATCCTCGAATCAAATGTGTGTGTCCATCCGTCTGGGGTAAAAAATCGTAATTTAGATTAATTTTTCCCCCGAATGACCTATCTAATCTAAAGTTAAATTAATCATCGATCGATAGAAGATAGTTTAACGAGTATTCCAACGAATAGAACGTTTTTTATACCATCGCAAATACTCGAGTTTTATCTATTACATGCCGAATTTCTCTCATTTTCAAAAATTGCCCTCAAAGGCTGTGACCATTGAGAATCATTTGAACTATCAACTTCGTTATGGTCTCATTCGATTCAACGTATGAGAAAGGCTGCGAGCATTCACAACCGATCAACCCTTTCGATATTCGAGGCGCCTAACAAAGTTGACCGATAACAAGGCGTAATGGGATTCCGATTGTGACAACGATGGGCGGGCGCCGCTATGCACATCCGCGATGCAATGCTACAGGAAAACGGGGAGGCCACGTGTAACTACAGTGCAGGCGAGAGATGGATGTGAATGACCGCCGTCGGGAGGAACCGAGAGGGAAACGGCTGAGGCGGGACAGAGGGAGTTGCGTTTGGAAAGGGCCTCCTCCAACCGCCAGTCCACGTGTCGAGGCCGCTCCGCCGCTTAGCCCCACGTGAACTTGCTAGATTCACAAACATGCGCAGAATGGGAACTTTGTCCCTTTTCAAAGTAGGTACGCGATTACGAAACAGAATGATTTCGGGTTATTTTTCAATAAAGAAAGAACTATCGTTAAATCCCGAGAAAAACGTTGCAAATGATTGTAACACTGGTTTATTATTCCCTTGCTTCAATAACAATATAAGAAGACCACCCATTTGTGGTAGTTACCATTCCAAACATTATTTGTAAACGTTTCCGCCAAAAAAAGTACTCTAAAGTAAAAGTACGTAATAACTACTGTAACTATAATAATTTTTTTTTTCAAATTAAAAGTTAAATTCCTATTTGTCTAATGACGCTGAAGCGAGTTTGACGACCATTCAAACGAGTGTAGAACAATATTTATACCTCCAGAAATGTTATACTCGCAAATTCTACTCGAATGGTGAGATAACTCGAGAACCATTAAATCTATTGACCTCGGGATGGTTTCATTTCAGCGTCCAAAAATCTGTAGAAATTGATACCTAACACACCTTCGTCTGAAAAACGTTATAAAGTTCGAATTTTCTCGCCCAAAAATACCCTTAAAATAAAGAAACCGATTTGATTTAAGAAGAGCCATGGTGAGACAAAGATGGATTTTTGGAGAAAAATGCAAGAATTTGGAATTCAGGATTTTTTTCAATTTTGATATTCGGATTCTACATGCCTTGAAACGTAAAACATCATGGGGGGATTAGACATTTTTTTTCTTTTTCTGGGGCAATTTTTTTTTTTAATTTTATTTTATTTTTATTTAAATTACAATTGAATAATAAACCAGAATTTCGAATGGCCTCAAAACCGAATGTTTTAGAACGTGAGTATAACAATTAAATTAGTTCTATATTAAAATTTCACACTATTACGCATATCTCATGAATGTAAATTTTCTCAAATTCTTAGTGACTAGATATTTTTAATGTTTTGCGTTCGAAAATACTACAAACATCAAAATTGTTTTCAAAAAACTTGCGATAAGCCCCTTTTTTCCCCGACTAGAGTTGGACGCTTCCACGGATGTTTAACGGACCAAGTAAAGAAAGCAGGTATTCAAAGGGAAGTGGCGTAGAAGGGGCTGACTGCAGAGACGGGTTTCACAGCTCATCGGTTTACCTTCGTAACGAAGGTTAAGCTCTAATAAAGCAACACTTTCATCACGCCATTGGCTGTACAGAGTATTGAAGCAAAATTGATAGGAAATCGTCGATATTATCGACATCAGCGTGCCAACGCCTGAGCTAAACGAAAACGCTGTTTGTTTGGAACACTACATTCGACAGACCTCACAATTGAAACAATAGAAGTAATCGTGTAATAAAGAAATGAAGGCAAATTTTTGGTACAAAAGTTGAAACGATGAACTATTTTATTAAACTTTTGGATGAAATTGATTTTTGATTGATTGATCGATCAAATTGACTGGAATCAGTGATTTTGGGTAAAGAATAGAAATATTTACTATTTCTGGCAAGGGATTATCCCTTAATTAGCAGAAGTATAGTTGAGGAGACATTCCAATTACTGGGTTAAGGCTTGGTGGGTCAAGCTGACGAAGAAGGGGGTCTCTTATACTTCTCCCGCAGCTTGGGGCCGCCCTCACATTCTGATGGGGGAAAACGCTGCCATTAAAGCCATTGTGTAGTAACGCGCCTCTGGCACTTTGATCCGACCTTCGGCAAGGACGTTGGGGAGAACAAGACTTAGCATCTCGAGCTTTTATTCTCTGCAATACGGTCAACAAATGAAATTTGCTGGCTTTAGCCATCACATGAATGAATAACCCTATAACATCCGAAGTGAATGGTCGACTTTATGTTATGTTACACAAGTGCCATTTTGTGACACTGCTACAAGAAAAATGCTTTTCTTTTAGTATAGTTTATTAAATTTATAATAAACAAAGAAAGACGCTGATTGCTTTGAACTGACTGCTTCCATCCTACGCACGTGCCTCCTTTTTGAATGCCGAAACCGCTGTGACTCGAAATGCGCTTGTCAATCATCGTATCGGAATTAAACGTCAGCGATGCATTCAGAAATTGTAAACGATGATATCATCCGAAATCGTGTTCCATTTTCACAAACAAGAGTTCATTGCACTGTGCTTCGGTTTTGTCTGAGAAAACGGCGCGTGCTATTTCCAATCAGTAACAAACACCCTCTCCGCGTGACATAAGTAGAATTCGGTCATTTTTAAACAAGATACCGTCTGGTTCTATTTTGGGAATCCAAAAATAGATTAAATATGCATTTGCGAGTAAAAAATAAACGACATATCCCAAAACAACTTTAAGTAACTTCTAACATTTTTCTTCGACTTTAAAAGAAACAAGCAGCGAGCCGCTTCAGATCGGGTACTTTCAATTTGTGCTTGTCTCATTACGCTACTTTTCTAAAATAAAAAAAATCACTTTTCAATTAGCGAATTACGACGAAGCATTGTATGCCGTGCATCGTTCTTCAATACTGCAGAATAAATAACGTTTTATTTAGGAAACCGCTGAGATGATAAGATACTCTTGGAATAGGATACGGATATCATGACAGCGGGTTATCCACCACCTTCTCGATAAAAAATAGTCTTGTCTGCTCAGATAACTCGCACTTCTGGTTCTGTGTATCAACTGAAAAACACTAACTCATATTGATTCAATCCTTTTACATTCTTTCTCTGCTATTTCATAACACTCGATAGACCAAGAAAATATGTCTGAATTCAATTGATAATCCGGGTGCTCAATGAATTCAGCCAATGAGTACACAAGTTATCATAGTTAGTAGTATTTACGTCGCTATGTGTCTCGATCCAAACATCGAGGTACTCTTATGTATCTAATTTAACTAATGTAACTCCAATGTAACTAATTCACAGCAATAAATTATTTTTACCACTCGTGCTTTTTTCAGCTTTTTTAAGTCCGCGCGTTTTTATACATGAAGTTGGAACTTGAGTTCAACGATAGCGCAGTGTTCATGCGAGACGATGGGTGGAATAAAGTCATTGTACCTCTGCTAGGTAACTTAGCTCATTGTTATTCACTTATGAAGGCATCTCGTATTTCTCCTGCCAGCCGACTTTACGACTTTTATCTAAACGAGACGCGTTCCTACGTGGGTAAGGAGGACATCTCCGATCGGGAAAACCTCTTGGATGATTCCCGCTTTGTTACCGCAGAGTCTACCTGGGCGCGACTGATGCAGGAATTTACGAGCGTGGTCTACGGAGACGGAGAGACCTTTTTTGTCTCCGCCGGAGAGAAGGGTGGGAAATAGTTGTAGCTTACAAGAGAGAAATGAACCTGGGGAAGTGGAGCTGTTGCTGTTGAGTTCTCCCAATTACAGGACCAACAGATGCGCCTTGCACCTGGACCGCTTTCCTCTTCCCATTTAACCGAAATCAGCTTATAGAACTGTGACTGTATTGATTGGAAACTCTCCTCCATTTTGAAATCGAAATAGGTGGCTCTTAATACTTTAATTTATGTAGTTAAAATGGGAGTAAAAACCATTGCTAGTGTTTGTGAAAAGAAGAATTTAAAAACGTCATTTCAAAACTGTAATATTATAAGGTCGTCTTTTTAGAAATCTGAATTCTTTCGATGCTTGTGATACTATCAGAACTGTGTAGTAGTCTTTGACAGCGAGGTACTAGAGTATAATTACTAGGTAGTAATAATTTGTAACTACCGTGATAATTAATCAAATTCTTATTTCGATCATTCTTAATGATCTTTTTAAGGTTCGATACCGCAACTCCCCACGTTAATTTTTTAAAACGTTGCGCGGACGTTAAACTGGCAATTTCGGTTATGAACCCGCAAAGGGCGAGTAGGGGGTTGGTATTGATTTAAACCCGCGAGAATGAGAGAGACGTCCAAGGGCCAAGTTTCGTGGCTCTACCCGCTCTGGAGTTTCTGAAGCTTTTCAATAAAACATGTCCCAGGAAAGTCCATTATTCGGTGATTCGGTGGTTGTTATACGTGTCACAAGTATATGCAGTTACGGTTCCATTTCAAGGAACGCTAATGAAAACAAACACCTGGCAAGTTTCATATGTACACGTTAGGCGAATTTATTTCATTATTTTTTCTGCTCATAAATATGCGGTCCAACAGTATCCACTGCGTTTTAACCGCGTCGAATCGCATGATAATCGAAATCATATTGATGAGGCGAGGCTATACGATTGTTTGGTGTGTGGAATCGTATAGAAAAAAATAGCCTGTACTAGAAATTTAAGGCCATCAGTAGAAAAAAACCTATAATGTCGTGTTTCGTCTTAGAAAGGTTTTGTAAAATTCAAAATGTAGTGAAAACAGTCAATTTTGGAAATTTTTTCATCTAAGGAATTAGGTCTTTTAGGTTTGGTAAAAATTAGTGAAAATCTCCCAAATTTTACACAAAAGCTCCAATAACTCGGGAACCTATAAAGCTATCGACCCCCCGATGGTCTCATTCGATCTAGCGTCCAAGAATCTAGAGAAATTGATACCAAACACACCTTTTTCTGAAAAACGTTGGAAAATACGAATTTTCTCCCCCTCAAAACCCTCCGAAAATTCTCTCAAAATTGAGGTAGCAATTTGTTCAAAGAATTGTGTCATTGTCGGGCCAAGATTGATTTTTTGTAAACATTTCAAGGTTTTAGCTTTTATAGTTTCGTTAAAAAAATATTGATGGCAGACGGGCAGAATCTTTTTTTTTAATTGGATATTCGGATTCTAAGTGCCCTGAAACGTAAAGCATCAAATTTTGAGTGAGTGTTAGACTTTTTTTTTCTTGGGCTTTTTTTACAATGGTTCATAATTGAATAATAAACCAAAACTACTACGTATCTATAGATACCTTTCCTTATAAGTTAGGCTAACTAAACGCAGGATAGAACTATACTAAAGATGTTATGATGTTACCCCCTCCAAGGCTCAGGAGAGGCGACGAGGGTGTGCGGGTCGGAGCACCCCATCCCCTATGGCGGGGATTGAGTGGTGATGCTGCCAGGCGCTCCGCCCCTTGTCTTTACTCTACTCGGAAATCAAATTTTATGAGTCCCATAAAATTTCTTTTTCGATACACCTTTTTCAGAATTTGGCTTTTATAGGACGATCATTTAGTACTTAGCGAACATGTGAGTGAAAATGCTTTTTAATATAAATAATTTGCCGCGTTTTGTTTCCGTTTTAAAAACGTCATTGTCAGATTTGCTCGTCCTACGAATTTAAGGCATCTAGTCCATTCTAGTTTGAAGTGAAAAGAAGTGCAGCCATCATATCGAAACGCACCGTTTCGGTTTGTTAGGTTCATTGACTCTGGCGTCGTTGTGCCACCTGATACATTTCCCTTGTAACCCTTCGCTCTGTCCCTTGGCAAGTAATGTACAGCATCCGCCTTCCGACTCTTTTTGTCTCCCTTCGTTTAACATCTGCTCATCGTTTGTCTGGGTTCAATTGTGTATAATTTGTCGACTAGAAATCGTCAAAACTGATTAAGACATTCAAAGATTGGCCGATCTTAAAGAAACACGTGTTGCCTGGCATAGAGTTGGGTCTGTTTATTTTGTATTTGACATTTAAATAATTTATATCGATACTCAATTGTATAATAGAGCTCCTGATCTGCATATCCACAAAGAATTGATGGAAAAGAGTGTTCACAGCTCCACTTCTCAGTGGTTATTGAATACTATTCAATTTCCTGCTCAGCATGCGTTCAGAATCTAATCGATTACCTTTTCAAGGAGTTAAGGCCCTACATTTCGGCCATTTTCCATTAAGTTTGAAGGAATTGCGTTAGTAATCTGGTTTCCTCCGCTATTTATTTCTAGCCTAATTGAACTCTGGTTTAATAGGGTGATAAAATTTTCAGTCAAGCTGTAAAAATACGTTTTACAAGCTATGATTCCGACTTTGCTCTCCTCCAAGAAATGTTTCTGGGCGGATGAAATGGCGGGCCTAATCGTAAATTCGGCTATAAAAAACTGTTTAATAGTCCGCAGAGGTTGTTTGCATGAATAGGCAAACCGCTTCTAGGAGGAATAGGAGAGATTGGAAGGAATGATTTGCGGGTGGGGGTTGGCGGGTAGTAAACTAGAAGTGGGAGCTAGGTCTAGTTTCGGCTTGCTTTTTGAAACAAGTTTTTTCGGAGGTCCTTCGCAAGGACTTGTTTCGGTTGCTTGGTTGTCCTGCAAGAGAAACCAACTTCTGCGGATGGATCTGCCGTCCTCTGATGTCCAGGTCTTGACCGGCGGTTCCGTCGTTTGGGCCAACGGTGGCAATAACGGTCGTAGTAAGTCTTTCTTACTTTCAGCTATAATCGGGTTTGTAATAGCGTTTATCGATATTCAGCTCGGTGATCATGATTTGGATCGGGGCTGGTTGTAATTTACGATGTGCTCTCTCCAAATTCTGACTCACTGACATTAGTTCTATAATCCCGTTAGAAAATAGTGGTCCCACTTGTAAAACTCAATCACAGCTGCCGTTGCTGATTAAAAATTATTATTCCGATATATCGCTTTCCATTTGCTCAAAACTCATGATTATGTGAGTAATTGTTATTCCAAAACCATCAAAGATACCCGTTGCGTATATACTTTTTGCCGGCAACCAAGCCTTGACGTAATAAAATCCAGCGACGGCATGATTCGATCCGAAAGATGGAAACTGATGTACCGAGACGGTAGGCGCATGATGAAATAACTTCAACTAATACGGTATATCTTCTGACCTCGCAATAATCATTATAAATATTATAACGTCGACACTCTATAAGACAAGCACAATCAGAAAAGTCAATACTTTTGTTGAGAAACTATAACAGCTAAATTCGTTAAAAATGTCCTCCAAAAATCGTTCTTGGCCTGATAATGGCTCGATTGCCGCCTATTAATCACTCAATTTTGAGGGTATTTTCGGAAGGATTTGAATGGTTTGCTTAGGAGTTCCGAATTTTTTAATCCTTCTTGGTTGAGTCGTCGCATCTCTCATCGTACTGGGTTGGTGAGGGGGAGAAGAACTAGGCGACATGTTCTCCGATTTTTTATTTACTGGCCGAGTACTTTCGCCCCTTCGGGCATCCTCAGGGCGATGTGGAACCATAGGTTACCACAGCCCACAGCCCACAGCGATGTGGTAACCTATGGTTCCACATCGCCCTGAGGATGCCCGAAGGGGCGAAAGTACTCGGCCAGTAAATAAAAAATCGGAGAACATGTCGCCTAGTTCTTCTCCCCCTCACCAACCCAGTACGAATTTTTTAATGTTTTGGAGACGTACGTGTTAGGTATCATTTTCTACAGGTTTTTGGCTATTTTTTGGAATAGTACCAAAATCAGCTTCATGGTTTTCGAGTTATCACAGCTTTTGAAAGCTAGTTTTGAGAAATTTTCAAATTTGGGAGTTGAAAAATACACGCATTGAAATGCTCGTTGAACTCCTTCTTCGGCTGTATTGATTGCGATTAATTTTACATCAAAGTAAGTAATTACGATATTTCTGCAAAGGAGTTGCCCGTTATTTTTATCAATAAATTAATGTTGTACGGTGGAAACGTCGACCAATGTTCAGGTTTGCGACTACTGAGCTTAGGCGGTCTGACATGATCATATTTGAAGCGAATGAATACACCACTATAAATATCGGTTATCGGTAGCGGTTTTTTAATTATGGTTTGAATTCTAAGTACCTATATACATGCTTAGCTACGTAAAATTGTTGAGGGGGTTAGACGTTTTGTTCTTTCTTGGGCGATTGCAATGGTTTATTTTATACCAAAGTCTATCGGATCTATCTTCGTTCAAAAGAGATCTTTAGGGATTCGAGGAAAACGGCGGAAAAGATCCTTCAGACATTCCACCACCGAGACAAGCGGGCGGGCTCTTTGCTCCTCCCAGCTCCCAGACGATGCTTGCTCCTACAGCTACATCATCCGCCGAAATTCCTAGTATATTGACTAGAAGGGAGGAGAAAGACGAGGGCCGAGGGAGACGGATGAGAAAATCTCGAGGAGATCGGCTCAACAGTCTTGGCTAGTCTGTGACTTGTCTATGCTTGCCTCTACGGCGAGCCAACGGTGGGAGAACGCCTATGCCCAGAAGGTGAATAGGTTTGGCAGTAACCAGTTCTAATGAAACTAGTTTTTATTAGATTGGCTCCGTCGCCGGTCTCGGTCGGTCGACTTGAATAGTTTTTTCCATCGTCCGCTGTCTATCTGCTTCGCCAGAGAATAGGCAAGTTGGCCCTTGATTTAGCATTTTCTAAGAAGGTTCTTCATTTCGATGGCATAGCTAAGCTACGTCTCGTCGTTAACCTACGTCCGTCGACCTCCGGAATGTGCTTTAGCCGGCCTATAGCTTTTCAGAATATGGCCCGAAAAAACGGCTCCCAAAATTATGTGTTTTTAGCATAGCTTGTTTTTTTACATTAGTCGTTAATGTGCCAATTGTTAAACTTAAGTTGGAGAAAATAGAGAAATACCTACAGTTTTCAACCCGACTTGACTTTCAAGTTAGGGTGACCGCAAAGGAAAAATATATAATTCCTATCTGAGCATACGACTCCAAGTAACTTTCGGTGCTCAGCTCCTCATCTATCTCGATCGTTCCCTCCTACCCTTGACGCTCTGCAAATATCGGTAATGGCGTCGTAGAATATAGCTTGGCGACTACTGTACAGCGCTGTAAATGCTGTTCTGCGGTACCTGACGGCCTCCCAATCAAACTCCCGAGTCTAACCGTCTCCGTTAGGCATCGCTAGCAGTCGTAATCACACGTGGTTTCCACACGTGAGTTGCACATCCCCAAGGTTATTGCCACAAGAATATGAAATACAGGCGCCGTAGTTGTTTTTTGTTCAGCGTCGCTAGCCTCACCCGCCGCAGCCCATGTGTGGATAATTTGCGCCGGCAATTCGGCTTTCCCGATAGGTACCTCATGTGTGCAGAGGAACCGCCCTTGTTCCACTGCATGCGTTTTTGTACTTACGATCTTATACAATAAAAAAAAATCTATAGCTCTACAAGTCATGTTATTGATGGATGAAACGTTGAAATAATTAATCATTAATTATTACTAGTAGAATTAATTAATTAATTAAGAATTAATTCTACTTGTTAAGATATGTATAAATTCATAAAATATATTCATAAATGAAGTGTGTGTAATTTACGAAAAAATCCATAATATTAAAAACGTTATTCACTGCTAGTGTTGATTTCTGAAGCAACCTTCTTCTAGCTTTTCCGAAAAATATCTACGTACTTAATGATAAATTTTTGTCCCTCAACACCTGTACTCTTGAACGCAAGAAATCAACTTCCCGATTATTACGGTGAACCCTCCACAGTCTTCAGTTCATACACAACAGGTCGCGATTTGGTCAGATTCGGGTGAAAATTACTACTTTGAACGCTCAAAACGTAGGTACTGACGACGATGTGAATATTCTGACGAGGCTGCTCCTCTCATAATAACCACTTCAATAGGAAAGCAGGCGTTTGTTTGTTAAAGCAAATTGGTCAGAACACATTTTCGTAAGAGCTCGCATCCATAGTAACCGTAGTAACCGTAACTGAACGCATTATCAGGTCAACATAGTTGCTTGGCGACTCTATAGTGCATTCGATATAGCGTAAAAAATCTATATTATTGGTTTATTATAATAATAAACCATTGTAATCGCCCAAGAAAAAAAATTTTATAACCCCCCTCAAAATTTGATGTTTTACGTTTCAAGGCATGTAGAATCCGAATATACAATAAAAAAAATTCTGTCTGTCCGCCGTACGCCGTACGCCGTACGCCGTCAACACTTTTCCGGCCAAACCATAATAGCTAAATTCTTGAAATTTTCACCAAAAATCAATCTCGGTCCTACGACGGCCCAATTTTCGAATCAACTTGCTAGCTCAATTTTAAGGGTGTTTTTGGGGGGTTTTGAGGGGGAGAAAATGCATATTTTCCAAGGTTTTTCAGAAAAATGTGTACATGGTATCAAATTCTATAGATTTTTGGACGCTGAATCGAATGAGACCATCGCCGGGTAGGTAGCTTTATTGGTTCTCGAGTTATCACAGCTTTTGTGCCGAATTTGGGAGATTTTCAGAAATTTGACATGAAGGTATAACTCGAGAGTTCTTGGAGCTATAAAAATCGTTCTATACTCATTGGAATGGTCGTGAAACGCTCTCTCCAGCTGTACCGTTAGGCAAAAAATTTAGTTTTTAATTAGGAAATTAAGAAAAATAAAATTGAATAAAATTACAATACCTAGTTGCTACGGAGTTTTCCCCTATAGTTACAATCTGTTTTTCGGTGGGATTGTTCCGAAATGTTCGAAATAATTACTATCACAAATGGATAGTCTTTCTAAATCAATATTGAAGCGAAGGAATAATAAACCACTGTACAATCATTTGCAGCGTTTTTTATTCGTTGTTGTTTTGTTGCATCGATCATTCTTCGTTGTTAAGAATGAGAGGGAGCATTTTTATTATTGGCCGTGGATGCCTTGTAATGGTACTACAAAGTCCTGATGGTGCCCGAAGAGGCGATCTAATAATTAAAAAACAGGAGAACAAGTCGCCATGGTTTTCTCCCCCTCAATCTCAACAACGAAGTATATTATTTTATATCAAGTTCACCATATGGGAGAAAGTTGAATACTACTTGGCTGAAGCATTGAGCCATTATCAAGCCATGAAGGGTTTTTGGTGGAAATGTTTATGAATTTAGTTCCTTTAGAAAAGTGTTGCCAGCAAACGGACAGGTTTTTTTTCTTACGGGAAAAGCCTTGAAACGTTAAACATCAAATCGTGAGGGGAAGTTGGCTTTTTTTTTCTTACGTGATTACATTGAATTATTATTGAATAATAAATCAAAGTTTACTTTCCTTACAAAAAAAAAATATCGTCGGGTTAGAGGCATAAGTAGAATTAGTGAGACAGTGAGTCGACATCAATAAATCAACATTTTCTTGAAACTACATGTAATTAAAACTCAAGATATTTGGTGACTTGTTCCAGGCTCGCCAGGAGGGACAAGCGGGAGCGTTGGCGACGAGGGCGTCGGAACAGAAAAGCGTCGAGGCCGCTGCAAATGGTTCAATGTCGCCAAGGGATGGGGCTTCATCACACCTGATGACGGAGGACAAGACATATTCGTGCACCAGGTAAATTAATTTTGGAGTGTAGCTAACTTGATGTCAACGTTCAAACAGTGAACCAGAAGTTCTACCTGGAGGTTGTGAAGAGGCTGAGGAAGGACATTCGGCGATAAAGGGTGGACCTTTGGCGCTCAGAGGACAGGTTCTTCCATCTATCACGACAACGCACCTGCCCACACCGCTCTCTCCATGAGGCAGTTTAGACAAAAAAAACGGCATGACCCTGATTGTTCATTCCCTCTACTCACCGGTACTGGTCCTCTGTGACTTCCTTCTGTTCCCCAGACCCCAAAGGGGAAGAAAATCGCAGGAAGGACTAAAAGCGATGCCTATAAGTGAATTTAAAAATTGTTTCCAACTATGGAAAAAAAATTGGACAAGTGTGTTGTGGTCAGTGGTGGTTACTTTGAAGGTAACCATAATTTGGTAAAAATATTGAATAATAAACGTTTTACAGGGACATCCTGGTTACTTTTCCTTCTCCACCCTTCACAAATGTCTTCTGCATTTTGAAATCGCAAGCTAACTGCCTGCGGCGATAAGATATTGCACTCAAAACTGCCAATAAGTGGGTAAACTAAGTACTTTTTCACACAACATGTAAACTGGGGAAAATCGCTTTGTGGCAAGGTCCGTATTTTAGGGTCTACCTAATCGTATATTGGTTTGTCCTAGAGCGTCATCCAGATGGCGGGGTTTCGATCACTTGGCGACGACGAAGAAGTCGAGTTCGAGTGTAAAACCTCAGACAAGGGACTCGAGGCGACGCTCGTCTCTGGCCCTGAAGGGGCAGACTGTGCAGGGTCTCACAGGCGCCCTCAGACGAGAAAACGCTTCAGAAAAATCAGGTGACTGCTGATAAAACCATGTAAAAATATGAAAATGGGTATTTAGTTGGGGAGGTTGGCCATCATCAATGCATTACCAGTTCTGATTGGTTCATGATTTCTTAAACATTCAACACCTCATTTTGACTTATGTCATCATCACATGAGTCCAACCTGTAATTCATGCGTGGAACGAACGTTGGTTGCAGAAGTGAGAACTTACCGATGGATATAGGCAACATGTTTTTGTTCTAATGTCAAACACTTGACGTATTCAATGGCTTCTTTATTAATTGAATCCGTCAGAGATTACTTCAATGCTTACTCTTTAATGTTTCCCTTAGGTGCTACAATTGCGGAGAGTTTGCGAACCACATAGCAGCCAAGTGTACGCTTGGTCCTCAGCCAAAAAGATGTCACCATTGCAAGAGTGTGGATCACTTGATTGCTGAATGTCCCACGCGTAAGCGAAATTCATCATCAGGTCCTAGTGGCACTGGAGCGCCGGGAACGAGTGAAGAAATGTCCAATGGAAGTCAAGCCGACGTTGCTGGTGATGCAGTAGCTGCTGGGATAGCAGCCATGTCCCTCAAGAATGGCAAAGATGTTGACAGAAAGTAATAAGAAGTACGTCCCCATTGAGGTCATAATTATTTAATAAATCATCTAAACATGAACTAGAAAAAATATTTCTGAAACCATAAAATGAAATTTAAAAAAGTTTTTTTTTGTAAGAAATTATGGCGGTGTCATCGGGGGAATATCCTCCATTCTTCTTTAGATGAATGTCTTCAGTTAAAAGTTGGTCAACATTTTTCGTGTTAGCGGGCTCAGTGCGACTAAGGGAACACTGAAATAGTAGGAACATTATTTTGTTCTCTCGAGATTGACTTCATTCTGCTGGGATTAAGTGTAACAAGTGCAAATTGGCCGAATGAATTGTAGCCATTGCTTTCGGAAGGCTGGGTTTAAAAACCATGATGAAAAAAGCGCCATCGCCTGGAAGTCTTTTATGAAAATAATGCTGCTCTCTCTTGGTCGAGCGTGTTCTAGCAATCAGCCTTCCGAAAGTAGTGTGCCCTTGACTGTAGATGCATAAATTTATCAAGTTCATAAAAAAGATTCATTCTTCTTCTAGGAGCACTGCATTCTCAATTCAGGAGCCGAAGGTTTATTGTTCAACTTGTGAACCCATTGTATAAAATTAAGGCTTAAATAGCGAGTTCTTGGTTCACACATTGCCTTGTGTTTCTATGGCCCAGAAGTAGAACTGTCCAACTGATTAAAACGGCTTCACAGTGACCTTATGCTGTACCTGCAATTAGATTTTCAACACCACATTATCAGAAACATCAATCATCACTGATGTTTGAGAAACCAAATCATGTTCTATTTTAACTTTTTCCCCAAGTTTTGAAGAGAGCCTATTTGAGGTTGGCCACAGCCTGTGGTTCCCTTGGAGCAGCAAGGAGCTATCGCTCCAACCATCCTCGCCCTCGGCTTACTTGTTGCTCTCCCAAGCCTGACGTAGTCGTCCCATGTGAACTAAGAACTCTCCATTGCTATTTGAGAGTGACAGTATTTGTCAATGAAAACCGTTCTGCTGATGCGCAGTTAACGTACTTTTGTGTCACCTATGATCCTAGCAGCAACTTATCTGGCTGTCATTGTTGTCGTTCGTGTGATATGGACTTCTATGTACCTCCCTCTGAATCATTCGAAATGAATTGTGCATAATCTATAAGTGGGTGCTTAAATTCCTCGGGAAATTAAATAGTATAATGGTTGTAATTGGTTTGAGCTGATAAAACTTGATACCCTTATTTTGGGCTAGACGAATCAATGGGCGATGAAAGAGTGACATCATCATGGATAATATATCGATTCTAAAAGTGAACTCGTTCACAATCAACACGTACAAGTTTATTGCTGTGAATATTAATGATACTTAAATTAAATTCTGAAGCACAAATTCGTGCAGCATCAGATTACGCAGGCATTCTAGCGAATTGATCCGTCCATTGCTTGATTCATACGCTAGCATTATGGCTTAATTAATAGACATAAATAAATAGCCTACGGCAATTTAACAATGTTAGCCCATACGTTAGTTTCCGCCCAAAGTAAGGCGTCCATGCTTCCTGGTGTCCTTCATCCTGTTTCGATTAATTCATTCGGCAAATCGTTCAGCCCTTCCGGGACAACCAGAATACACATTTAATTGTGGGCTGTATCCGGTTTCGAGCTAGCTCATTTTCAGCTTTTATCAAAAGCTTAGAATGGTTGAAATATCATTACATTGTACTATTGAAGGAATGAAGACGCCAAGAACTACTGATCATCTGAACTTATTGAAACAAGTTCAGCTGAAATTCATTAATAATGAACGTCCAAACGTTGTCTGAACGAACATGTGGGTGAACCACGTGATACTTCGACTTTCAATCAATTCTCAACTGTATAGTTTATGAATGTTCATCCATCTGCACGACTGTATGTTAACCGATTTTCGCTACTGGTTTGCCATTCAGCCCACATCTAGCCGAATCGCTAGTTATTGTTTCAACAATCAGTGTCTTATTTGACAGTACAACATGTTATGTTATCAAACGATAAGTTACAAAATAAACATTGAAGGTAAAGACTGATAATCACTATGTTCATGTACATAAAGTACGGTACTTGTAGGTAGCTACGAATTTTTCTGTTAGTTGATGAATTCTGCTATTGCGGAATATTTTCCAGTTTTTGTAATAGACGTTTTATAACTACGATGGAAAAAAATATTCCTTCAAGATGGAGGTAACTATCTAGCAAATTTTAAGATTAGGAAAATTGGAAATTCTATTCTTGGGAGAATAAATGATAATTATACTAGGAGTGAATACTACACCATTAAAAACTATAATGGGCGTTGAAAGAAAACAAAAATTTGAACTACACGTTTTATGGAGTTGGTCGGTGCAATTTAATTTTTTTTCTTTTTAGAAGGCGTAAAACACATCTTGCGAGTGACTACATCCAGCGTCAGCCGCTGAAGCATTGTTCCCATTAAAAAACATTTTTGGAGAATATAAATCTTATAGTTTGTTTTTGAAACCAAAGCGCTGTGAGTATAAAATATTGCAGATGATAAGTCGAAAGAGAATGTACCTATATACTTTTGAAAAAAAAAAAAATTGTATTAGTTATGAGTCACGGCAGAGGTTCCAAAACCGTGACTTTAATTTCGGGAGAAATCGGCGCTCACGCTTTAGGTAGTAGATACCGAAATTTAGGGATGAATTCATTTGTGGAAATTTCCGTGGATTTTTGAGTGAAGTTTTTGCAGTTTGTTAGATACTCCCGACTACAGAAGCAGCATTTGGCCCTCTTTGATGGTATCATTATGGTTGTATTTGGAGGGCCCTTTTCCTTTATTTTTATTTTTTAAATTCAACTGATTGCTGTTTTTCACCAGTAGAACAAACTAAACGCATTACCGGGCTGAAAATTGGGGTGCAATAGTTAAGAAGTTCGCTAAATCCAAATCTGTGATCGAAATCGGGATATCCTCGTCAAGTACAATATTTTTAATCGAGGCGGCGGGGAGTCCGTTCGGTACTCAATTTTTTTTCAGTCACAACCGATCAGTGACGAATTGGTTGTCTTTGGTCAAATTTAGCTCAATAGTTGTATACTGGTCTAATAACAGCCAGTTTGATAAATAAGTTAATGATGTAGTATTCTCCGTAGATAATTTATACATTTTCCGTTCACCCCCGACGGAATGAATTGAGTTCCCCAATGTTGTTGTTCGGTGTAATTTTAGTTTTAGGCAACTAAGAAAATTCGACTAGGTTACAGCTGTGGTTTACGACATTTTTCGTACTACTTTCCCATGAAAAGCATGTTTTCCCAAAGATGTGCCTAGTTTATTTTAGCTCTTCAAAGAGAAAAAATGCACAGTTTATTGTCCGCCATGAGAGCCACTCAGTCGTCGTGGGATATTTCCAGAGATTTATTAGTTTTAATTGTTGTGAATTTTGATGTCTTGATTCTAACTCTGAGCCATATAGTTCCATTTAGTTTTCAAGCTACGATGTTTTCAAGAGAATTATTTTTGAACAGATATTTTTTGTTTGTTCGCTTTACATGAATATATCTGTGTACTTCTAATACGGTTCATATCAAACATAACGTACTAGATACTTTTTCACCTGATTTTTCATCATTTGGGGTCATCTATTTTTTCGTAATCAACCCTCTCTACTTAGTCAATGTTGTCATGAATCTTTTCTCAGCAGTTTTTCAGCCATCACCGTCGCTCGTTCTATTTTACTTTTCCAACGCTTCTATTGGTTTCAAAAAGTTAATATGGCAAATTAGGCAAATATTGGAAGGAAAATCAGTGATCTGACTGATCGTCTAAAAGAAAGATACGAACTTTTGGGAAATTCCTAGGAAATTTTTCAGAAGATTACCTCTTATTTCGATGAAAGATTTGAATCGGGTTTACCTATTTAATCCGTTTAGTGCCTACTTATGTGTTTACATTAATTTTCCAATAATTGCAACATGAATACTTTTCTCGTTGTTATTTTCGCCCTCTCGATAATCATGAAGAAAAAGGCGAGGAAATGTTTACAATGCTACATGACAACTTGTGAAATAGTATTTACTACGTTATGAAAACAAAAACTATATTGATGGCTTTTCTGATGAACCTTTTGGCTACCGATGTGCGATATGAATGCAGTTTGATAGGGCTCAGAGTCAATAAAAATACCTGTACTTTACAAATCGTTCGAATGCGCATAGATTGTTGCTTAAATGGTCGTGTTACCTGTTTTGCAAAATCACTTGCCGTTTCCAATTCGTTAAGTAGAAAATAGTCGGTAAGAAGTTGAGAAATCGTTTCTAGGCGCTTCTAGAGCCTGGGCCAGGATTTAGAAAATTATAATAGGTGAATTCCAACTGGTCCAAGGCTAGTACTAAACATTACTTCCGAAATATACCTATCTCCGAATCCCCTCCAAACTCCTCTACCATGAACCGTTTCCCTTAAAAATAAATTTAGGCGTAAAATTCGAGCAGTGAGTCTGCCGTCATTTTCGTTTTAAGCTTAGCTAATTAAAAAAATTTAGGATAATTGAACATTTATATGCGATTTTTAGTTAACGTTTTGTCGAAAAATATGCTATAACCGTTATCTACCTCATTTATTTACGCATAGAAGACACCTACCTCACAAGTCCACGCTTCGCTGGCTCGTCTTTTGTTATCGGAATTGTTCCAAACATTTGATTCTGAGCCGTGGAACTTAAGTTTGGACTATTCCTACAATTGAAACTTCAAAGACTGCCAAAGTACAAGTTGTAATAAGTTTAGTGTTTATACGATGCTACGTTTTAAGATTATCCATTGTTTACATTTCCCACATTTTTTCAAAAAAAAAGAAATTGATTGAAATTAACAATAGATTTTTCTTAAGTAGGTCTTGATCAGTTCTTAGAATTATTGTTTGGTTACTTTTTTTTTACTTGTGGTCAGAAGAGAAAATTGAATCCTCTTAAATTTTGGTTTAGTTATTAAAAACATATTCACTAAGAGTAACCTGTAAGAGTTTACTGTTTCCTGCTCATTATTCTCTTGGATGTACAAAAACCAAGTGTGTTCACATAAGGAAATTTTTATAAATAAAATTATGTTTTAAGATAAAACACAAAAAAATGCGTTTATTTTCGATTCCTTCCTTGAAAACTTGATTCCAGAATGGGATCGATGTTGGCGTAATAATAGCGTTTCTTCCAACTAATCGTATTGCTTCTGTCATCATCATTCTGGAACGGTCATATTTTTTTGCTCACGTTTTTTTTCTTTACAAAACCTGACGCTCTCAAGTTATTCGAAAAAAAAAAAAATAGTTGAACAATGTTTCTTCCAAGTGCTGCACGTAATTCAATTTAATTTGACGTTTTTTGACATATTTATTTCTCTTAACGTTTCCTTTTACAATCATCACCTCCAACTGATCGGATTCGTTCTTGTCTTGGTCGGCTTTCGATGATGGTGCCGCCTGTCTTTAGGCACGACACCGCTTTTCGTCCTGCCAGTATTGGTTACCATGAAATTGGAATCGATCGATTTAACGTCGTACAGGACGGGAGGCTCTTCTACGATTTCACCGCGAAGCTTCCTTCGTTCGTAGTTCAATCGGAGCAATTCCTCTTCCGAATCGTAGCCAAGTTGGATAACCGACAATGATCTAGATGTCTGGTCGTCCCCTGGGTCCGGATTGCTGTAGAGTTGACTGATAGCTCCCAAAACCGAACTGGAACTGACGGTACTTAGCTCCCAATCAAATCGTTCAGCGCGTGGCTCAGATGACTTTCGTTGATTCTGGTCTTGCGCGTCCATGTCCTCCGACTGCCTTCCGAAGACGTTTAGATATCCTCCGATTTCCGTTTCGACGTACTCTCGGTCGCAGATCCCATCGATTTGCAAATGCCTGCATTTTTTGTCTTCAGAATTGTTGGTTTTTACTTTGCACTGAGCCGTTGATTGCCACGGTTCGGACCGCTGCACAGGCCTACGCCAACCTGGGCCGTATACTGGCTTCGTATGGATATTCCTTACGCGTTGAATTGACAATCGGATATCTCTGTCTTTCGCCTTAGCAGTGTTCGCATCTTTAATTTCCTTGTCCATCCTATCCTCAACTTTCTTCTGGTATCGACGGTATCTATATACGATACAAGTTGTATCATTCAAGTGAACGGGCAATAGGACAATACAAAGAAACCAATGCAACTATACTGTAATGCGAGTATAAGGGAAAGCGCAAATCACGTGGAAGTACAGTGTGTGATACGAACGATAAAAATCAAATGTCATTTACTCGCTATAAGAAACACTTCAAGACCTTAAATGTTCGAATAGATTGGTTTTTGCACAATGTAAAAAAAAAGAAAAGAAATACGCACTAGTGGAATACAGAAGAATGCTCATACCGTGGAAGTACGCTGTGTGAGCCACTCAATGAAAAATCAAGCATCATCTGCTCGCCACAACGAACATTTAAGACTTCACCCATCCTAAAACATTGACTTATATATTATGGCCAGAAAAAATCATTTTAAAAAAAACTTCTAACGCGTATATCTCGGAAGTACTGTGTGTTATCCAAAACCCAAAAACGGTCAATTTTACACGTTCACTTGGAGAAAATTATCTGATAATCTTTTCATTTTTCACAGAGATATGGCAACTTCAGCCATTTTTATACCACAGACAGACGGATACACAGATATTTGTTCCGTAAGAGTTTTTGAGTATAGTTCTGTGAAAATTTCTTCCGATTTTCTTATTGGTTTTGCGGCCTGTTAAAATCAAAATACAAAATACGCACTAGTGAAACAACCTCAAGTGTCAAAAATATTGTTAGTGTTGAAAAATACAGTAGTAAAAATCAAAATGGGAAATAAAACTTGAACGTTTTCATCTCGCAAGTCTGTGAACTCAATAAAAGCTAATTTTGCACTTTCTCTTGGACAACATTTTCTGAAAGTTCATTAATTTAGTTTGAGACCCGGCAACTTTTGTCACTTTTCGGCCACAGACGGACACACAGACATTTGTTCAGAGTGTTTCTGGGTATAGTACTATGAAAATTTCTTCCGTACTCACCTTCCCTCCGAATTCAGCTTTTCGGACGATCACAATAGGGAGTTTTTCTTCCACCGGCGTTTTCCAAGGTGGTCGTGGGTAGTTTTGGTTCTTAGCAAAATCATACGCATCTAATGGCTACCGTCATATGGACAGTGGTATGTGGTCTTTACGAGAGACATATGATTTTACAAAGTTACCGATACAACCATCATAGAAAACACCGGTGAAAGCAGAAACTCTAACACTTCCATTTACTACGTAAACATGGAAGTATTAATTCTGTTTCCTAGTACCTTGATATATTCTCCTAATTTTAGTTGGAACGTACGTGGCTGGCCCCATCCCCTCGATCTGCAATTCGACGTTTCTTAGCTCCTCTTCGATTTGTACCATCATTTCGCATGGGTCGAATTTGGCATTGGACGGTCCGAGCATATCGTCGTACAGAACCTGAATAAGAGCAACTATCTCCAAGACAACATCACCACAAACAACTTCTCTGAAATTGGCTTCAAGCACTTCCTCTGTGTTGCTCTCCAGTTCGAAGGCTCTTTGCTGTTCGTACGCTGAGTTTTTTTCGTATTTGTATATCTCCTGCTCGACGACGTCAATCTGAGAAGAATAATAGCCCTTCACATCTTTGGCGATTCGATCTATTTCGTCATTGGCCTTTTGTAGACGATTCAAATCGACCAGTTGCTCCATGCAATGCAATTCCATCTTTCGGAAGACCATTTCGAGTTGCCATTTGTGCTTGAAGTAGATCAATGGCGGACCCAATGCAAGTATCTGTCGGATAAACGTGCTGACCAGTTCGTCCAAAAATAAGTCAGGCTCTGGATCAGGATTATAACGACAGTAATCTCTGAACAACCGCAACACTTCCTTAGCAGACTCTTTTGTCTGAGTTCGAAATTTTTGTACCTCTTGTTCATAGCTCGCTCGAAACTGTGTTGAGCTGAGTTTGAGAAGAATATCGCGGCAGTACATGCTCGTTGCAAGGACGTCGTCTTTCTTGTAAAGGGAGCTTTTGATCGCATTGACATAACCTTTGCATCGCCTCAATTCATCTGCCTTCTGATCTCTGATTTTGTTGAGATGCATCTGCTCAGTCACTATTTTCACTGACTCGGAATGGTGTTCATTAGCAAACGCTTCAAGGGCCGCTTTCACTTTATCAAGCTCTTCGCTTGTTTGCTCAAGCTGCCACACGTCAAGACGGTAGTGCTCTCGGCGCTTTTTAACTTCGTCTTCAAAATAGCCAACAAAAACTGAGTCGAAGAAGGCTTTCCTTTGATATTTTGAGAAATCATGGCGGTTGAATGTCTCTTTGACTGGTCTTCCTCGGATAATAGTAAAATACTCTTTGTCAACATCAGTTTTACAACGTGGGAGCGGGTCTTCAGGCACTTGCAGCCTGGCCAGTATGGGATTGACCTGGTTGCAACTGAAGTTCTTCGAACGAAATGAGAATAATCTTTTCTTTCGTTTTTGCGGTTCACCTGAATCCAAACTACACTTCTGGCCTTCTGGCAAATCTTTGTTCTGGCAGGTACAAGACCTGTCACAATACTTCCTAAAGAAACAACGTCTTTTTAACGGTGGACTCTTATTACCGCTCTCTTTATTAGGAAAGACAATACTGAGGATCTCATCTGCGTCATCACTGCATTTGAATGGATTCTCTTCGTTCGCAACGTCCCGTTGACATTCAAACGGAATATTCCTTCCAGTTGTGAAATACTTTTCGGATGATCTTGTGACATTTCGCGTATGAGTAAATCTGTTGACCATACTGGGAATTGGAACTTTGTTCTGGGTTTTCGCATGCAAACCGAGATGTTTTCTCACATCGGCCATTAGAGCATCTTTTTGTTCTAGTGCGTGACATAGACGTTCGACCCTTTTGATGTCTAACGACGCAGAGGCCGGCGTGCACTCAATGTCCAACTCGATCTGTGCCGTTAGTGCAAGTTAGAACAATAATTTATTCTTGGCAGTGTAAAAGTTAGGATGGTGACAACTATTAATCAACTACGAGAAAAAACACTGTCTGAAAATTTTCTCTTAAGGAAATTTCTCTCATTTCTGCGTTAAGATATTATTTGAATAAATTTTTAAGGCTCTTCTAACATTTTAGTAAAAATGCGGAAAATTATTTTTGAGCCTTTTTGGGATGTTTCAAATAGTTTTACCGGATAATTTCCAGTCAATGCGTTTTTGAACGATGCAATTGTTAGAGAATTTAATGTTACAAAAAATGTGCAAAGGGAAAATTAACTGAAATGTGACATGAACCATAAATAATACAATGAACTCTTGCAGTGCACGGGTGTGGGGATATTGGGAAAACACATTGAACACGCTTTGCCTGTCCCACTGCTCCTATGGTGGTCTTCGGGTAAATTTAATTTAAACTTAGACTGCTTCTTGCTTCAGTCAAAAGCTGCTCAAGCAGTGTTTAAGCTCGCCCCCAGAAAACCTCCGTCATCAATATCTAGCAGAGGAATAATCAAATGAAAATCAAAACTCCTTTCAATGTGTCAAAATAAACGCCGAGGAGAGAGAAACCCAATTTATCTTTGAAGGCGTGTAATAAAGAAAAATTTTCATCGCTCACTTACCATAGATCTGTCTTCTATCGACCTATCTAGGGCAGCTGAAGTATTTCACTAAATACCTAACACTGAACGAAAACCTAGGTCTCTATTCGTACACCTTTGATGCTATTTTATTTCGAGCAGTACTGTTTCTAAACATTTTTATTATACCATAGTTACATGTAACCTTGACTTTTATCACATACTTAACGAGATTATAATCAACCCGTCGACGTGCATGTCTAACGTTTGTTATGAAGGTAGTTGATATGAGAAAATAATTTTGTTCAACACGACTGTTCGTTAAATACGCAATGACAAACCTGATTTGACAACCGAATGATAGAGAGATAATATTTTGTAATCAAATTAATTGTGTTAGATGAGGAGTGCTTTCCTTTGTTGTGTACTTAATCCGCAGATTACTCGTTAGGTATAAATTAACGTTGATTGTAGTCATTTTTCCCTGAAGCATTGTTTCTTAGTATAATAATCTATTGATTTCTTAACGACTTCTCGCTTGCGCCAATCAAACTTGATAGAATTTAAATAAGAGAAAATGGGAGGCCTGTGCTCGTCTTGCTGCGGATCACAAGAAGAGTCCCAACACTTAAATCCAGATCCAGTAAGTTTTTAAACTTAATTTGCTTAGGATAAATGTTTTGAGCTTAATCAATTTTGATCATGCTACGTGAGAAAGCCAGTGCTCGTAACTACCCACGTGTTAAGGGTTCGTCTTGAAAACAGTACTCGCATGTTTTCAAGACGGTACGGATCGTCTTATCTGCAAAAGAATTGGATTTTGTTCATCAGGAAGAAAGAAGGAGACAAATGGCCGAAGCAGCCGAGAGAAGAGCTCAAGAAAACCAATCAAAAGGGATTAGAGATCCTGAAAAAGTGAGAAGGATGCAGCAGAAGGCTGAAGAACGAGAGAGATTGGAGCGAGAAGTTGGCAACCAACCAGCTAATTTAAGAGTAAGTTCTGTGGCTATCTTCATTTTTGAGGCAATATACTTAGGGTTTTCAATACTTAATTTATTCACCTACAAACTTACGTCATGAAGAATCCGAATATCCAATGAAAAAAAGTCTGTCTGTCCGCTGTCAACACTTTTCTGACAAAACTACGAAGCAAAATTCTTTAAATGCTCACAAAAAATCAATTTTGGCCTGACAGCGGCTCAGTTCTCAAACCAAAGCGATACTCTAATTTTAATGAGAGTATAACTCGAGAATTCTTGGAGCTTTAAAAATCGTTCTATACTCTTTGGGATGCTCGTCAACTTTCTATTAAACTATACCGTTAGGCGAAAAATTTAGCTTCTAATTTGAAAATAAAGAAAAATAAAAATTATTTAAATGAATCATTTGCAGAGGTATTTCTTTGATAGCGACACATTCCTGTAATTGTTTGAACGGTCAAAAATTGTTGTGGGGAAAGCCCAGTTCCCCATTGTCATATTATATGGGTTGAACCTTCTCACTCAATCTAATATTCAGTGTAATTACGTTTCAGTGGCAAGTCTGAGGCAAGTAGTGGTATTCAGCTCCAGTTACCAAACTCCGCCAACTGTGGACCAACTAAACAGTACCCTAGTCTACAATTATTCGTGCACACGCGGTCTGCACATAATTAAGCACTTTACGTTTGGCTCTATCACTTTTAGCAAGAATCTAAATGTTCCTGCAACGTCTAAACTGAAAAATTGTACCTGTTGCACTTCCATATTCATAATGTAGATAGGTAAGTTCTTTGATCATAAGTCAAGCTTTGATTAGCATTCGATTGGACGTAGAGTCTGGATACAAAATGTTTTTGAAAGCAATAACGTGCAGCCATTATCTGACAGGGTTTCTTATAAGTTTCAGAAGTTACACGTGCTGTGATAATGTTGAATAAATGAAGTAAAGGTAACTAACTCTGTACACTCCATTGAAAATGACGTTTGTATCAAATCGAATTAAGAACTGCCAATTATATGTGGCCGATTGCGCTCAATCGCCGACGAAATTTTGACCTCCGAAAGTCTCGATTTACCGTTCAACCTCTTAATACATCGGTTGGCATAGAAATGGTATTTTTCAACTAAATCAGATTCGAGCGAGCCGAAAAAGAGCTAATTTTGTATATTCCAACATTCTAAAATTCTGCGTTCAATTTAAAAAAATGTATTTAATCCTTCTTCAGTGTGGTGCATGATCTTATTAACCCATTTGGTGTTAGCTATTATAGCAACTAGGGAATTCTTTTAAGTTCGATGCTTACTGTACTCAATTAATGGAAATTCGGCAGTAAATGTATTGGAGCATTTCTCTTCTAACAGGATATAAAAAATCTTATTCGAGGTACTTGTCAAAAATTGTGATAAACAGTGTTTTATATTTATTAAAGTTTTACTATCATCTCTTCTTCTGTGGAACTAGTATTAGTTTCAGATGGTAAAACCTCTTATGCCTACCCTAAACAATGCAAGGCCCAATTATATTCTTGATGGGATTTGTAATAATTTAGAATTCTTAATAATCTAACAATCAAGCATGATGATTGGCCAGTAGTCGTCAGTTAATAGAGGCAATGATGCTAATTTGGTAGCAGAGCTAATAATATTGAATATGATTGTCTTACAGCAATCTACATCTTAGCCTGACAAAGATCAACGTTTCACAATTCTTTAGACTTCTAGCTAGAAGATTCTTGGTACCATTCAGGAATTCCAATAAAACTGAAGGCCTGAAAGTAGTATGCTTAGGAATTGATAAAATTGACGCCATGGGCCATGGTAAGAATAGAATTATAATCAAATTAGGCTCTTAAGCGTACTCTAATAACAAAAGACATATAAAATATAAAAAATTCTATGTTATATTGGCGTTTATGGACGGAGTCATTAAGAATTCATTGCAGTAAGCACAGATCCATTGATTTGAGGACAGCAGATTCCTCGTAAAAGGTTATGAATGATTTCATTACAACAAAATATTTGATGAGCTGCAGGGGGACGAATCCAGCAACTGGTACCAAAGCGGAAAAACTTGGGATTTGGAGTCAGTCAAATTTTACATTATCAATCGTACTACGACCATTTGAAAAGTGATGAGGAAACGCAACCATCAAAAGGCTCGAATAACAGTCCATTGCCACGCCAAGATGTCAATGAAATCAGTGCTTGAATTGATTAATACTAAACCTTAAATTGTACTAAAGAGATGATACCCTATTAAACTAGATTACAAAAAGATTAGCTTCACTGTCTTGTGCATTGCATTAAACTGTGGAAGCGCTGCTAAGAGAAAATATCATTGCAGATTAAAATCGTGCATTCGTCGTTACTTCAAGGGTAGAGTAGTTCAATGTTTGGAGTTTGCATGAGGTAGATGATCTGGTACTGCGAATACACACATAGGATGCAGTAAATCTGAGGACAAAATAAGTTTAATTAGGCGGGAACATTTATGATCCACGTATTGAAATGACACATGATGATACTAATGGTACAACTATAAAAATGATAAAAAATACAATGATAGATGATACAACAATAAAAAAGGTACATTAAAAGTCATGAATATATTATATTCTTCCTATCGCATGAGCATTTACTGCGGATTGAGCAGAAGTAGGATGCAGTGATGTTATTTTAGGCTGACCCATAGATAAAACGTAGTTTCACGATACTGATTAAAAAAAAAAAATAATAAACTGCTGCTGGTTTTTCTATAATGACTTTTTTTAAATTTTCAGACTTCGTGTGTTAGCTAGATGATATGTTTTTATTTTTATATGTCCTATGAATAGTACAAACTTGGTCTAGAATTCTTACTCGCTTAAAATTATAATGTTGCCCTTCCCCGCATACTTACATTATACCCCATCCACAGCCAGTTGATCAGAGTTGGAACCACGACAGCCAGCTGCAATAGGTTGGTGGAAAAAATGCGATAAATAAAAACGTTCAATCAATACGCAATATCAGCAGTATATGAACAGATAACGTACGTATATATAATAACCGTAGAGGAGCCAGAGCCCGAATAATGCTTGAAAACCGACAGCAATACTCATCATGATGAGCCAGGGAAGCATCAATCCACGCAGCATAATATTGATTCCAACCACCATCAAAACGGAGGAGGTGATCAGAAGAATGAAGTATATTATGAAAACAGAGCCCCAAAACTGCATAGCTGCAAATGTGAAAAAGGTCATTTCCATTCATGCTACAGAAAAAAAGAGCGTGGCAAAAAAAATAATGGAAAAGAACTTACAGCCTCTGACGTCAGTCTCGAAAAGAGGTAGATAGAGTTGAGTCGAGTCACCACCACACATCATGTAAATGGTGAACGTCATCAATATGATGCTTGCCGCCTAGTAATTATAGACAAATTCAGTAAAGAGAGGAGTTTGAAAAATATAATTATATCCCTGAACACGACTGAGCCGAGAGCGATGAACAGTCTCAACTAATGCAGGTATGAAACAATATTTTAAATAGGAACAGAACATGTTTTTACGCCAACATTATAACATATAAGCAAGTATAAATAAATAAGGACATAGACTAGATGGGGAATGCACTCACAACAGTGTAGACGGCGCAGCATCTACTTCCAGATTTGACATCCGTGTTCCAAATGAACGGAGTCCAGCAAGTTTTCAGTACAACCATTTTGATGCTACTGCGGCACGAGAATGTTTATTTTTGTTGAAAATCTACAGAACACGACGAGCATAATTAATAATAGAAATAAGTTGGGTAATTACTTTCAAAACACTGCATTAAACAAGAATAGCCAGAAATATATAGCTCCGCTTTCCACAGAGTTAAATTCAAGAAGAAAAATATAGCTGCAAACTTACTTCTTACGGCCGTCGCGTTAGTCAATTATTGTTAAGGTTTCTTACTAAGCTACCATTACTTATAGAGGAGAAAGGGTCCGCGACAACGCCCAACGTAGATAGGACTCATGAACCACCAACAAACGCGGCTGAGCATCGACAACGACCGAAACCCTAGCTCTAGCCTCTGGGGGGATTGGGATTCCGTTAATCGACAAGCCGAATTCCAACCGTTGAGCCCAAGCGGAAAACACAACATAAATATACAAAACAAGTAGAGACGCTATAGGAAAATCAACAGCAAGCAAAATCAACAAGTTGTAGCGTTGTAGCAAAGCGTTGGAAACAGTTAGGAGGGCCTTACTAGTCTTCAAAATAATTAGGCTGAGTCCTTGAACGGCCGCTAGAAGCGCTGTAGCTTCTTGAAACTACCTGGTCTACTACACCATTCGATGTTACAGGTTCGGGTTGTGTTCTTTATTATTTAACCATTTTCATGGCAAAAACAGAAAAATTGTTATTATTTTGTATATTTTTTGCAGAAACCGAAGTTCAGCCTTCACTATCACCGAAATAATTCTCAATTTCTGCAACAACTCGGGGTTCAGTAAGTACTCACTTACTTGGTCCGTCAGGAGATGAACAGCTCTAATCCTAGGTCAGTATCTAGTTCCTAATTTTGAAAGTCGCGTCTTCGTCTTGTTGAGAGGTTGAGGGCGAAAAACTAGCAGAGACTTACTAACTGTCCAATTATTTGTTGAATGTGCTGTACTCGTTTGCGCATCTTCAAATCATAACAAAAATTAAACAATAGAAGGTAAAAATAATTATTATTATTAAAAAATAAGCAGGTGACATAAATCAAAGTACAAAAATAAGTAATAAAAGCATTTAAAAACAATAAAAATCAGAGTAGGTACAAAAGTAAAATGAAAAACTATGCAATGAAAATAATAATGTATAAAAAATGTAAAATTAACAAAAAATTAGCACTTTGTGGTGGGTAATACTTGATAAAATAAAATCAAAACAATTATAAAATTACAAAATAATTATAAAAAATATAAAAATATAAAACATATAAAAACTATTTTTTTTAAAACTATATTACTATATTAAAGTATCAAAATAAAGTTAATTGATAATAAAATTACCTGGTAGAAGATGGTGAAGTAAGCGTGAGGGTTTGCCGTCTAAAAATTAGGGGAAAAATTACTGCGAGTAACTATCTACTTAAACGATATTGAAAAATGTCCTTAAAGATAAGGAAACGTGACGTCAAACATCTTGTAAGTTTTTATCAAACATTTAATTTTATCGCTGCGCAGAAGAACGGATTTTGCGTTGGCTCAAGTTGAGCCCATTGTCATTAGCCCGCATTGCCGAGTAATCCGTACATGAGCCCGTATTATACCTAGCCATCACAACTCTGCGAACTAGCAGTTCGCATCAGATATCTACTTAGCCCCATGTTGGCATAGTTCAAGTTGAAATTAACTGTTGGACTAAATTTTAAATGCCGGTTCTCGGTAAGGTATGTAAAGAAAAAGAAAAGCCGAGCCCCTTTGATCACAATCGCTTCCGTAAAAAAGATTAAGCAAAACGAATATTATAGCTCTTTTGTTAAAACTATAGTATACAAAGAAATGACTGTTTCATCACTAGGAGGAATTATGTGCGCGTGTGTGACCATTCGTCGGATTGTGCGTCCTTAAGCAAAGTGCTGCCATGAATGAAAAGAATATTGGACTACATGTCGTTCTCCTCGCTCCATTGTCTATCAGTCAGCCGTGCGAATCGATAATTAGGATTTTACTAGGAACTTTGAATGATAAAAGAATTAGATTCGGTTGTGGACACCTGTCACGGCTGATGAGGGTGCATTACGTAGAAGGAGTTGGAATTACCACTGGCAGAACTCCATAATTATACGTAGTGCGTAGAAGGTATGTGTGGGATATTCCGAAGGTGAAGTTCTCATTAATTATTCGAAAACGGTCCACGTAAAAAAAGTTTTTTCTATATCGTCTTTAATTTAATTTAATTTTTTTTTTTTTTTTTTGTAACTTTGCTTGTAATTAACGGTGATAAAAGGTGACCAATAATGTTTTAGCTAACGATAATTTTTGATTAAACGTAATCGGATGATCGCAAAATAATGAAGTTGAGTACAAAATTTGCAACTATAACTCCATAGTAAAATATCTTGTTGTTGAAGATTCCTTATTTTCGTATGATGTTTTATCGGCCTAGAGAAATAAAAAATGTTAGGAATAACAGGCAAATACAAACAACTGTAATTTTTATTGGTTGTTGAGAATCTCTCAGTTTATATGTCACTGTAAACAGGTTACTGTAACGGAATACTTGAATGGCTGAACGACCGAATCATAATGATAATTAATTATACAAAAATACAGCTAAGGTAGAATAAGCAATAAACGCAAGATTAATAGAAGATGCCAAGGACGAAAAACGCAAGCTAAGTGCAGTTTAAGTTGTAGATGATGAGAAAACAGCCGACTCATCAGTATCGTTCGGCATTCAATGCAACAGCTGCCGTCTGCTTGCGGCGACGGAGTTGTCGCACTAGGTAAAAACTATTCAAATGATTGTACAGTGGTATTATTCCTTGGCTTCAATAATAATGTAAGAAGACCATCCATTTATGATATTAACTTGTCCGAACATTTTTTGTCAACGTTTCCACCGAACAACAGTTTGGTAACTACAAGGGAAAACTCCGTAGCAACAATAGTAGTTTTAAGCATGTTTATTTTTCTTAATTTTCAAATTAAAAACTCTATTATTCGCCCTAGTACAGCTGAATGAATGAATTTTATTTTTCTGAATTATACCTTCATGCCAAATTTCTGAAAATCTCGAATATTCTTTACGAAAGCTGCGATTACTCGAGAACCGTTAAATCTATCGACCCAGCGATGGTTTCATTCGATTCAGCGTCCAAAAATCTGTTGAAATTGATACCAAGTACACCTTTGTCTGGAAAGCGTTGGAAATTACTCATTTTCTCCTCCTTAAAACCTCAAAAAATACCCTTAAAATTGAGGTAGCGATTCGTTTAAAGAATTAAGCGTTTGTCAGACGACGATTTATTTTTGGTAGAAATTTCAAGGATTTAGCTCTTATATTTGCGTCAATAAAGTGTCGACAGCGTACGGCGGACGGACAGAATTTTTATCATTGGATATTCGGATTCTTCAGGCCTTGAAACGTAAAAAAAAAATCAAAATTCGTGGGGGATTAGAAATTTTTTTTCTTGGGCGAATAGAATTTTCATTAATAATAAACCAAATTGGGGCTACAATTTGAAACGAAGAGATATTGACAGTCGTGCTTATTGATTTATTTAATGTCTTAAATTGTTCGCACGCGAAAAACGCCTGGCTAGTGAAAGGTCATGAGCTATTGGGATGTTTATCCTCGATGCATGTCGAAATTCGAGGCACCGAGGTTTTCGTAATTTGTCGGCAAATTGATTACTCCAGTGGTTCCAGTAATATTCACTAAAGGTAACCCACAACAATTTAAATAACCACAGTACTCGAGCGTTTAACAAATGTTTATGATTAAAGCTTGGTTCACATGTGTCCGTAAAATGCGTTTCATGCGTTTGCGTTGAATCCGGCAAAACGTGGTGGGGACATCTAATCTCCGCCAATGCGATGCGGCAGTTCATAAGCATATTTTGCTTTGCGTCTGCCTCTGTCCGTCATCCGATAATTGCTAAGCGACTGACTGAACGTTCTCAGAAGTGCTTTCTATTTCATTGCCATCACTGATTTCTTCAACTTCAATTTAAAGAAAGGTAGGTAAGTGTTCATATTCAAGTCGTATTTCAAAATAATATTTTATATTAATATAAATAATAGTATTTTCAATTTATAATAATGTAAATGATAATATTATCAATTTATAATAATGTAAATAATAATATTATCAATTTATAATAATGTAAATAATAATATTATCAATTTATAATAATGTAAATAATAATATTATCAATTTATAACTATGTAAATAGATTATCAATTTATAATAATGTAAATAATAATATTATCAATTATAATAATGTAATAACTTGACGATTTCTATATTCGGATATTTTCATTTTTTTATTTTGTTTTCAGGCGCTCACCTACATTATATTCATGGCTAGTGGTTTCGACCCCACTGGGACAGAGTTCATCATATTATACAATAAATTATAAGTAAATTGTCAATAAGTGAGGTTGAATAATGAAATAATGACAAAAATAAAAGGTTTACAAAGCAATTTATTTTTTCATCAATTATACCTAAATTGTCAATAGGTGAGGTTTCATAATGATATAATGACAAAAACCAAAGTTTACAAAGCAATTTATTTTTTAACCAGGTAGGTATGGTACCAGGTACTCTTTTTTGCAGATAGAGAAGAACTCGTTGAAGCACGAGTAGGGTTGATCGTCAGCTATTCTGGAAAAAAAATTAGAAAGGTGATAAATCATCAACTTCAGCTTAAATATTAGGGGAACATTATGCGCATTGCATAAATATTAAAGTGACGAAACAAATTGAAAATTAACAAATAAAAATTATGAATACACAGACCGATGTAAATTAAGCTATACAGGACCGTGATATACACACTTACACTAGATCCATAGAATGGAATCATGATCAGAAAAGATAATCAATTAACTGTAAAACTCTAGTCAATATTCAAACTCAAATAATTAATACTTTCGTGGATGGGAAAAAATGTAAGTACTCACGTTTTTTTGGGGTAAGCGACTCTTTAAAAAAAGAGAGGCTTGCTAAATAGGGCGACTTCACTTGATGTTAGGCCCCCATTCGTGTTAAGAGAAACCCCTTTTCTCGTTTCATTTCTTTCATAAAAGATCTCTAATTGATGTCCACCTCATTTTCACCAGCTCACCTGGAATATCGAGAAATGACGAGATAGTAATATGAATTCTTTTCAACGCCGGCCCCAGTAGTTAAAACAGCATAGCATGGTAAATTGGAGGTCAAAAAATAGTTACTCGAATTAGGTGTATTAATTTTAAAATAAAAAATTCTTACCGTCTTCTTGGCCGACTGCAAGAGCTAATTCCAACAACTTTTTGGTGAGCTCAATATTCGGTAACTCAAAAACAATTTTGTTGAAATCAGCGAACGTAGATGATGACATTGCAACCAATTAATTCACAATCACATATCACAATCGCGACGAACGCACATCAAGACGGAAAAATGTTGATCGGCCATTAACGATAACGCTATCAGGCAACTGGAGGACGCTAGTTGCGCGTAGCCCCGAGCGCAGATCCGTTCGTCCGTCATTGCGGAAAATATTTAATGAAAGTAATCGGATGCGTTTGCATTTGCGGCAGAAACCACGCCCACATCGAAATTTCGACAGCCAATGAATAGGCCGAACGCATTTGACGTACTTGACGCAATACGCATGAAACGCATTGTACGGACACATGTGAACCTAGCTTAACAAATAAATAAAATGGTTCTTCTCAAATGATAATCGAAGGAAAGGGAAGTAGGAATGAAAACAACAGTTGGTACAATGATTTGCAATGTATTTTCCATTGACGTAAGCCTTGGCTGTGGTGAATACCCCTGTGAAGCACGCGGACTTATCGTAGGATGCGAAGGAGAAACTGCTCAAATGGGATTGGCAAATTTGTTAATCATACTTCCTTCGCTAGATGTCGAGTTTGGCCAGGTCGTGAAATTTCCCGTAAGAATTTGCCGCAAGATCTACGTCAGATGCTACGTTAACTCGAAACGGCTCTTACCTGCTCATTCATTCCCTTTGCGTCACTGTCAAAGTCAATGGCACAACGTTTACAGTGAGCGTATTTAGCGAAACAGCCAAAAGTCTACGTGCCGCGAGTCACTCGCATCCGCTTATCTATACGTCGAGTGCTGATCTGCGTCGATTGCATCATCTCGAGCAAGCAGCTGTGGTTCATGAAATGCGGTGTCAGCGATATTTTCGAGGAATTCTCCGATTTAAAATTGCTCAACATGAACTTTGGATAGCGTCCAAAGTTCAGTAGGTAACCTCATAAAATCAGGATATAAATATAATTGGACAGGCAGCAATCAAGTCGGTGGACCTCTTACGTGAAAAATTGTTTAATGTTGAACCCATTTAATGGCCACATGATGTTGTAACGTGTAACGTTTCAAGGAGAAATTGTATTAATGATATGTAGGTAATGAAAACTTACGAGTTTATCGTACATATCGTGAATGTGCAGTTATTAAAAAACAAATAACGTCAGTTCTTCTTGGTTGAGTCGTCGCATCTCTCATTGTACTGGGTTGGTGAGGGGGAGAAGAACTAGGTGACATATTCTCCGATTTTTTATTTTTTGGCCGAGTACTTTCGCCCCTTCGGGCATCCTCAGGGCGATGTGGAACCATAGGTTACCACAGCCTATGGGCTCACCAACCCAGTACAAATAACGTCTGGTTTTGAACAATTAACTAGGAGAAAACGTTTTGAAAATTTAGCAAAATAAATTGCGTTCTATCGAAGCTATGGCGAGCACTGTCATTTTTGGACAGACGAGACTAAGAAACTTGTCCTGCAAGTGTTAGCGAATGCCGAATAATGATATAGAACAGTTTTTCCTCCGTCCCGAGTTTGACTTCTATGGCTATCCCATAGTTAAATTTCATGTCAACGTTATAGTACGAGTAAAAACAGCCAAGGCTAGTTTATCAATCATCGGTTTACGAAATTCAATGTGAGTCGATTTTAGCTAACCAAATGGAGACGAGCGACATAAAATTGAGGGCATCTTCACCTGATAGTTGGTTATAGAATAATCAGCAGTGAAGTTTGGAAACTATTAATCTAATTAGCTAGAGAATCGTGAACAGGCCCTTTGCCACTCCTCGCTAGAAATGATACGGCCTGCTATTTCCAATTACGGTTTTCTGTATGACGGATGAAAGTCGAACACTTCCGCTTGAATTCGTTATTCTAGTTCATGAAAAAAATTCTCACTCGTGTGTCGAACACCTAAGAAGAATTTCTTTATGGAACGTGGTCCTGAGGGCTCGTCTGAAAAGAAGAGGGGAGAGCTTGAATGAGGCGGAAGAGCAGAAGGAGGCGAAAACCGCACTAGTTGAGTTCAGTCTCTGTTGAGTTCTGTTCTGTAGAGTTGAGTGGGTGATCAGTTCGCCTGTGGACATCCAAGTGAGCGCGTCTATTCGGTCCGCGGATCGTAACATGCCGGTTTCTCTCACGTGATCCGCCGCAGCACGTCAGCTGGGTCCGAAATTGCGATTATAATTTATTTTAGATAAGCAAACGATTTTCCGTTTATTATGATACGGTTCGGCCTCGTAAACTGAATAAATCACTTTTTTCTTTTTTTTTCTCTCTCGAAAAAAATATAGAGATTATCTGCTTCGAAGAAGATCGTATTGGCGGGAAAATGAAGACATTACCGGCTGGAAATTTATACCGAAGGTGAAAAAAAATGACAGACGACAACGGTAACACGTACCATAATAGAGTCTAGATATCGGGAAACATCCTAGTTATGGCTAAAGTGAGGAAAGTGTGTGACTGAAGAGAGATTGAAAGTGGAAGGGGTTGTTATCACAAATGATGGTTTGAATGGCCATGTCCAATCGTGGAGCGGGAGCTAGGCTGATTCTACTGGTGTCAGCAGCAGCAGCTGTAGTCGTGCTGGGGGCAAGTGCCCCCCCGGCTCATCTCGCTCACATTGCGGGCTCGTCGAGGAAAATCCGCATGTACATGGCCAACGCCTACGTTCGTCTTAATCCTGACGGTTCGGTGACCGGCGCGGCAGACGACGCATCACCAGCAAGTGAGTACCAATCACATTTAAAATAATTTATTCATACCGTTGATTGTGTCGGCATTTTTCCAATCGTAGATTTTCAAAATTTAGGTGCTCAATCGATAGAGTCGCCATAATTGGTTCTCTCGATGAAAACTCCGCCACGTATACAATTACATGCAGGTCTTGTACAGCGCCTCATACACATAATAACTACAAATAATTCTAAGAAATGTGATAAAAATTGTTCAACAAAGAATTTTTGCTTTTTTTCGTAATTCCGTGTATTTTTCCGAAATGGATCGTTTTTAAACGAAGGAATTCACTTAATCAGCTTACTCACAGTAATACTATTTCATCATATATAATGAAATTAATATTCTATGGGTTGTTATCTTAATTTCGCCCAATGCTAAAATTTCAAACTGGTTACCAGTTGAATACTGAGAATTGCTTCATTTCAGCGGTCTTTCACGAGAAAAGAAAACAGTTAATATATGTGCGAAGACATGCGCGCTCCGAAGAGAGCGAAAAATATTAGAGATCGGTTAATGGCTGTTGGCGCCCTTTGCTTTCAACAACTCACGCATCGCGGTCTTTTCAACAATTCTCACATCTCATCATACGGAATATTATGCGTGCTGTGTGAACAATGAGACGTTATGATAATTTAGATCCAAACTATTACTGCTAACGAATCGGAACTTGAGTGTTGCAGCATGATTTTCCGGATATTTTTTCGACTGGTTCGGTTTGATTTCAAAAACACCATTCAGCGATGCTCCAATGTGACAATAATATTAGCCCTTGGAATATTTCCCGTTCCAACCTTCTACTCGCCGAGAGCACAAATTTGTCGGTCTCGATTTATCAGATGTTTGACATTGGCGCCTTTTATACCAAAATGACCATCTCGAATAATAATAGACGTTGAATATAAAAACCGTCAAAATCTTGCTTTTTTCATCTTTTCCAACGACCGGATTGAGACAATAGTTTGCGTTCTTTAAAATTACAACCGCTTTAGGATTATTAAAAAAAAGTTTTTTAATTTTGTTTTTCCACGGTGGCCGTGGGGAGTATTGGCTTCCTTGTAAAATCATACGCATCTAATGGTTACTGTCACATGGAATGATAATTGTGATTTATATTAGAGACGTATGATTATACAAACTAACCAAAACTCCCCACTGCCACCGTGGAAAAACACCACTGAAAGCAAAAACTCGCTACTATCACGATCAACCTTGGCTCCAAAAGTTCGTGCGCACCGTTTGGCTATAACTATAGTTATTATAACCGGCAAATTATAGTTATTACTGCCTAACTGTAGTTATTGCCGTTCGTGTTACGCACAGAATAGAACCCGTACCCAAAAACCAGTCGGATGATTTTTTGATGATTGATAATTTTTAACTATAGAACTAGATAAATGATAATACTGCTAAAAGATCCATACAAAGCTGTCCCAATAGTTTATACTCATATTCCACGCACGCTAATCGAATACGGAAGATTGATTTGACTTTAAACTGAGACAATCCGATTTTTTTTTTTTTTTTTTTGTTGAAAAATGGAGTAAATAAAAATTTGCAAAATTTCCTAAATGCTTGCTCAGATTCAGAGCGTCCAATTATGTTAACATTGAGGTTTTGAGGAGACCTTGTGAACGGTTCGGCTTTGTAATTTAATAACAATTCGATCTGGCAAGAAACCGTTTTGTTATTCACTCGCTATCCTTGTTCAGACTAACAGTTGGTTGGAACAATAAAAAATAAAACATAAGTAAAACGAATAAATGAAAAGAAAACAAGACGATCGAGCCGGGGAGACAATTTTTTGACGAATTTGGAGTTCGATGGAGGAACCGGTTCCTTCCTCAGTGGACGAATGCCAACGAACCAGAGGACAGAACTCGGGAGTGAAGTTACTGTCACGTGACTGTCTTGCTGATCTATTTGAATCGTTCAAATTAATGCCAATCGCATTCAAATTCTTTCAACTTGCGTCTATTGAACTAGGGCGAAAATTGGCCGATCGATGAGCTGTATGGTTCTCTTCGTGTTAGGCTGGTAAAATGAGGATTCTTATGGCATACATCTTCGAGAAAGCAGGAAATTCACATCAATAGGCACTCAGTAAATTCAAACTGAGATAGCACCGTCGCGCCATTCTACTAACCATCGCTTCAACAGCAATAAAACCTGAGAAAGTTTGCCACACATTTTGTTCCGTCCCCGAGTTAACAATAGAAAATCACTTACACTTCATCCTTCCCGAATTTTGAAGTTAGACTAGGTAGGAAAATTTTTCGATGAATTCTCTCCATTGAGTGATAAGTTTCATATTTTTTTATGTGTAGTTTGTGTGGGTTATTTAGTTATTAATTTGTTCTTCAAGGTCGGAGCACTGTATATTGAGGAGTAGTATGTTTTTATGTTGTGGACTGAGAACAACAACAAAAATGGATCGAATTTATTTTTTCTAATTTCTGCGCATTTAGAAGAGAGGGCTGTGTTTTGTACGGAAAAAACCTGCGTCTTTACCATTTGGGAGATTAATTTGAAGATACCGAAATTATTAAAATCCTCTCGCAATTTTTTCCGTAACGTTTATTTTTTGAAACTAATTTCACCAAGCTATTATATTTAGGGGGTGTGAGGGGGAGAAAAACCGGACGACCCATTCTCGGATGTTTTATTTGCTGGCCGAGCACTTTCTCCCGCTCGGGCATCGCCTGGGCTAAAATACTCGGCCAGCGAATAAAGAATCGGAGAATGAGTCGCGTGGTTTTTCTCCCTCTCACACCCCCATGGACATGAAAAAATGCGACGTCAAGGAAAAGAACAAGCTCTTATAGTAATCGACCTCTTCTCACATTTGGTTATTGATCGAATCAGCATATCACACTCGAACAAAAATTTGTTTAAATTAATTAATTACACCATATTATCGCAATCTTGCTCTTGGAGCCTCTCGAATAAGACAAATTTATAGCCTATCTAACATATAAGGTAAAAAGACTCGTCGATTCAGCCAAGGTCGCGGCCCTTCGAGTTGCTCAAAATTCAAGTGATTCTCGAGACAGCTCAGCATCGTAAGGTAGATAAACGAAAACGGCTGAATCACCTTTAAGTCGAAAGTTAGTAACTAGTGACTCTCGTCAAGATTCAAAGCGGTCGACAATGGTTAAATCTATTATAATAACTATAGTATGTAAACAATGCGTCATTTATTTATCACAACAATACACATTTTTTATTGCTCCATATTACGAAGATAAGTTGTATGTGAAAATTGAATTACAATAATGTATAGAAATATAGTAATGTGCATGTTCCAATCGATCTTTGTTGCCAGTTATCGGTACGTGATAAGAAAACACACGAATTTGATTTTTAAAAATTCAAGCAATTTAGGGAGAATTGCCCACTTATTTGTCCCATTCAAATTGCTCATAATAAAATCAAATCAAATCTATCATTCTTGAATCAAAGCTTTGAATATTGCTTTTAAGGAAACTATCGATAAAATCAAGAATAAGCGGACAATAATTATAAAACTCGAGTGCTCCCCGAGCGGTCCGCGTTTCAAACTTGTAAGAAGAAATAATTTTTTTATATCATCAAGTGCCTGACACCGTCTATACAACCACAATGGAAACAACGAGTTTAACAACCGTCTAACAGTAGTTGAGAGAGCATCAGAGACAAAAGAACCGCACCAAAATCAAAGGGTCCAACCAAATTATGCGGATGGAGCTCTGTGATGGTAGTTTCACCTTGTATATTACAGGTCTACCAGCGTA